>JANAVB010027195.1:8793243-9102741 GCA_029216955.1 Iris pallida
ACAACTGGGTCATGAATTTCTATGTGTGTCAAATCTGCCAGACTATTGTCACAAGGGCTCTAGTTAAAGCAAGCTTCAACAAATAATTAGAGACTCACAACATTTGGTCTCTTGTGAATAGGTTGTCTCCTAGGTTGGCATTTGATCAAGGGAAAGATCCTAATCATTCTCGGACTCCAATGATTAGAAGATCAAGATAGTAGATTTAGTGTCGAAGGAAGGAAGAGTAACTCAAGGCAAGGTTCTAGTCACATGGCTGGCCGATAGTAGTTACACTTGTGTATACAACTATCGTAGCCATGGGGATACACGGTATCTATCTATCAATTACGAGCTTTTGTCTTTCCAATCAGCGAAAGACAAAAACAATAAAGAGTTCAAGAGAGATGTCACTGACTACAATTACGTGAATCAAAGGCGAATGTATAATTCAAGAGGAATTGTCAAAGCAGTCGCAGATGAGATCCTAGAGATATCTACATCTCAATCCATGTAAGGAAATTAGATGAAGAGCGAACCGAATGCATCATGGTTGATCAGACCGTAATACAATGATTCTAATTAGACAATATGTTAGCGGGCATCCCCAATAAACATATATTCTGAATCAAGCTCGATATAAGAGTAAGCTTATAAAACTAGGCTGTAATAGCAGCATTGGTCAAGAGAGTCAAATATAAATATGCGATATTTTTGAAATGCGGAAAACGTAGTTTGAGTTTTGGAAAATCAAAACCTTACATGGTGTCATTGCTTATACAGTCAATCATACTATCTTCTATTCATAAGGCCTTGGTCGACAAATGGGTTATAGACTTCTAAATTCTATACTCCAGGTAAACCTATTAGTGTCAGTCAGTTACCTCGTCAATGGATCACAAGGACCACGGAATGCCAGGTTGGGAGACATGCTACCGAACTTACAGAACTTCCACTAGTTTTGGCTTTGGATCTTATGGGACGAACATGCATTTTCCTGTCCTCTATGGTATCCTAAACTTGTAATCATGTCTGAAATTATTTTACCGAGAATTATGCCTCGCCCATATACTCTGACTGTGGTAAACCCTTGGCTCCGTGATTCAGAGGTGATATGTTATCAAGTACTCTACCTTATATTGACACAATGATATCTAAGATCTAAAGAGGTCAACGAGAACATAGTTTTAGCAATGTTCCATAACTACAATTCTTTGAAATAATTTCAATTCTGTGGGTTGTGCCTTGCCAGTGCGCTGCTGGCTGCAGTGAACCCATACTCTCCGCTCTTAGGTAATTGGCGACAGTGCGCTGCTGTCTAATCATTGTAGTCGTTTAATTACTATAATTATATTCCTAAGAATTTCAAGGTTTGTTAACGATTCAAACTAGTTGGCTATGATGGAAAGTGTAACATTTGCCTATAAGTCTCGATCCTTAAAGTAAAAGACTAGTCGGAAGGAATATCTGAAGACAAGTGAAGTAAGAACATCATAATCTTTATCTCATATATATTTCAAATGGCTGAGGGAAAAACTTTGAATCAAATCTAACTCGGGATTCATACAGGAATAACATAATCAAAAATTATAAACTAACTCCTTACAGCAAAAGAGAATTTAAAATAGACAATTCTAACTTATGATATAAGATTTATATCTAATAAAGCAAAAGAAAATTAAACAGTGTATCAAAATAAACGTCTTAATTCTAGGCAAGTCTAACATACCAAGCGAATAGTATATCCACATTGGATCACATTGTCATATCAAAAGTAATAGTGTACCTATAGGGATCTAACAAGCTATCTAAATTGCATGGCCTATCTAATAACCTTAACTACCCAACGGTCAATTTGAACAAGGGACTCCTAGTCCTAGTTATTCTCCTAAATTATTTTAATCCTAATTGTGAATGAGCATTTCCTGGGCGCAGGCTCGTAATGGTATGACTAACTTAAGCACCATCACGAGGTCACAATCTTTTGTAAAAACGGACCTGCATGGGCCACCACAAAAACTTGTCACGATCCGTACCCGCTTTTTTGGATACGAGACGTGTCCAAGCCAGCCTACGCCGCAGAGTCGGCGGTAGAATGCTGTCAAGCCCGCAAGAAATAAATGTTCAAACTATAACATTTGTTGCTCATTCATATTTCTAAATTTGTTACAGCATTTACAACATTTATAATTGAAGAAAAATACAAGATTTTACAATTAATGAAATTGATACAACTGCTATATATTTCTAGGTTTCTGTTTGCAAGTACACTCGTATCTTCCAAGCTAAGTGAAGCCACAGCTAACCTGAAAAATGTTGGTTTCCATTCAGGAATGGAACGAGTACAATCTCACAACAGAATCAATAAATGACAAAATCCATAAATCTGTAAATAACAATAAAATACACGACGAAAAGACAAGTATAGAATCATGACAGAAACTGAGCATGGTGAACAAGGCAAGAGAGTACTAAAATAGAGAAGACTGTAAAAACAGACACTGTACCTATCTAGTAGTTGAAATACTACTTCGACATGTAAACGGCTAAAGCTAAATCCGGCACCCTGTACATGAAATGTACGACTGCTATTAGGCAAGAATAAGATCCGGCACCCGCACGTGAAGTGTGAGGCTGCTATTAGGCAAGTATAATTTGGGTTTGTTTACATGTCTAGAGTATTTCTCCGTCCGACCAATACTCATGGATCCAAACAGGTCACGAACACGATAATAAATTGGTCACGAACAACATGTAAAGAATCCACAACTACTATCTCGTGTAACATCATGTCAAGAATCAACAAGATACTAATATAAATTACTACTACGTACAAGAGTGATAGAGATAATCAAATATAAAAACTATCAGAGAAGTACTCGCCTGAGGTCCTGTGCTGGTGAAACCGATAACACTACACCACTCAATGAGCCACAATCAGTCAACACATACAGAAGTCTCCAGATGCTGAAATAAACAGTACCAACGTTCTCAGAATAGTCAAATTAGCTAGAATTGCATGTCCTTAAGTCCAATTTTGGACACATGAGCAAAACGATAATTTTGGGTCAAAACGGTGTCCGTCGTTGGACCCGCTTTACACCGAAAAGCGTGTCAGAGTCAATGGTCTCTAAAGTCATCAAACTATATGTCAACAGGTCCGATTTTCTGATATGAACCCAACCGTATGTCCAGAGTTGGATTCCGGTGGGCCGTGCACAAAATGGTCCGTTGAGTCGGACCGTGGGACCCGCAAAATGGTATCTGATTCAATTGTCTCGGAATTGGACCAAACTTGGCATACAAGACCAAAAAAAACGATACAGCCCTGTTGGCGTAAGTTTCGTCTCGATCTGACGAGCGTGCACGAAGTAATTGGGAAACTTGCACAGAGGCTGATACAGTGAATTTCGACGGATACGCATCAAATTCGTCGCGCACACGCGACCAATTTGAATTCCGTCAAAGTCCACACGTCCACGAAGCTATTACGCACCTTTTAATACTTTCAGTTCACGAACAAGTCGCCCGGTTTGGCGGGACGCACGTGGTGTCGGAGCGTTTTATTGAAATTCTATATGTTCTAAAAACTGTTTTTCTCGATTTTCAAATTAGTTTTAAACAGAGTTTAATCCACTAGAAAATAAACTAAAAGTGGGCTCTCAATCTCGGTTATGTTGTCTACAAGGTTGTTCAAGCGGTTTTCTAAGTTTCACAATATTCTGGTCGTAAATCGACCGCCAACGTTGGGTTTTAGGACGGTTTCTATAGTTCATAATTCGAGATTTTTCTCAGTTTTGGAACTTGTTTATTGTCGTGTATAAAGCGAAATAAAATGAAGTATCTGAAGGGGAATGAAGTCGGTTAGGTAGTCGACATACCGGAGAAATTCGTTCATAAAAACGATCGACGTGGAGGGAGTTCCGCCATCGCGAAGTTGGGTTGCTGCCCCAACTGCTGTTGTGTTGTGTCCTGCTATGCGCTGCATCCGCACGGCCTCGGCCGCGCGCGGGGGTGGCGCCGGCGGCGGGTGGCCGCCCAGGGTGGCTGGGGCACGCACAAGGTCATCCTCGGGTTAGGGTTTGGGATTTCACGCTGATTCTTCTCTCGTTTTTTCCTCGGATATGCGTATATATCCTAACCGAATCGGGGGTCGGGGGTTTTAGTTCGGCTGAGGGTTGAGCTCGGGCCTGAGCATGGGCTCGGGTCTGGGGGTGGTTGGGCCCGGGCTGGGCTTAGGCCTGGGCTAATTTTCTTTTTTCTTTTCTTTTCCATTTTACTATATACTAATATATATATATATATATATATTTTTTTATACTAATATATATATATATATATATATATATATATATATATATATATATATATATATATATATAAAGATATATATATATATATATATATATATATATATATATATATATATATATATATATATATATATATAAAGATATGTATAAATATACATGTGTATATATGTGTGTGTGTGTGTATATATATATATATTTTTTATTTTTATATATATATATGTATACTTCTATACATACACATTTATTTATATATATACAAACACATTACCACACACACACACACACACACACACACACATATATATATATATATATATATATATATATATATATATATATATATATATATATATATATATATATATAGATATATATATATATATATATATTTATAGATACGTACACATATGTATACTTCTATACATACACATTTATTTATATATATACAAACACATTTATACATTTATGTATTTATATATAAATACACCTACACCCATATACATATATATTTTTTTATATAAATGCACATACACAAATATATTTATTCTTTTGATAAAGAATAAATTAATAATAACTAATAATAATAAATAGTTTATTCCCAATAACCACAATAATAATATTATTATTAATAATAATAATTCTACTAGTAATTAAAATAGTTCAATAGTAGATCCTGGATGGGCATATCATATACTTCCATTACCGGGCCCTAGAAAAATCATATCAATACTCTAAGACGCTATTTAATATTAATAATGCCTATAACTTACATATAATAAATATTTAGAAAATAATTGCCAATTCCTAAAATATATACAAAATGTTTGCATTTCCCAAACATGTCTACAAGGCCGTATTTGGTCTCACTACATGACTACATGGGCTTGGATTCAGTTCGGGTCCAGTTTAACTAGTTCGGTATGACCGGGTCACTTAACCGTCAAATAATATTAATAATGAAACATTAAACTATTTATAAAGGTTAAGTCGCAACTTGGCCTGGTTTTCTTATTTAGGACATCACTATGGCTCGGTCTTCCCTGACATGGCTAATACACTAGCCAAAGCACGCCATTGCACTATCCGTTCCATGCTTTCTAGTCGTCTTGTACTCCAATTTTTAACCATGAATAAAATCATCTATCGTAATAATTAACTAAATAATCATTTCAAAAATCACCATTTAAATAAAATAAATAATAATAAAATATTTTAAAAAAATTCTGGGAAGGAGAGCTACAATCTCAAGGCTCGTCACAAAAAGTATGACTTGGGCGATAGTGTTGCACAGAACGTAAGTCGGTTTAAGGCATGAGCCACGATTGGTTCAGTGGAAAGTTAGCCACGGTCTATTGCACATAAATAACACGTTTTGTGCAAGATATGCTTGAAGGCTATGAATTAGTCTTTCATGAGTTAAGTCAATAAGAGTATGGAAATACTGAAAATATGTCGGGACTGTAGGTCAGTCGCCGAGAAAAAAATATGTCGGGACTGTAGGTCAGTCGTCGAGACAACCCTGATTTGGGCTCTGCAAAAGAAGAAATTAGATTTGGTCATTCATAGGTTTATTATCTACCATGACATATCTGTTGGATGTGGAGGAATTGAATCTTTCAATTCCAGCATCATCACAACCATATTCGTCTTCCAAGGCATTACAAAGTTCTTTAGCGCTTTTGAATTCAAAAAAGATGTCATAAAGAGACTCAGACAAAGCGCTTAAGATTATATATAAACAATGGTAGTCTATTTCCTTAGGGGTCTTGGGTTGGTAGAAGAAGAGGATTTGGATATCGTTATGTTAGACTCAGTATCATCCGAATCATTTGTGATGGGCGTGGAACCATCAATAGCAGCGATCAGTCCTAAGGTGTTAAGCTGTAACGCCCCAGTCCCAAAATACGTAGGACCAAGTACGTAGACATGCCAGCTGTATTCATACGAAATACGTAGGTCTCGTATGAATACATAAGCTGTAAAATGTAGTAATCCAAGACAAACTAAATCTCATCCACAATGAAAAGAATAATAATATAAATATCAACTCGAATATTCATAATACAGTCGTTGGGCGGAGACAAAGTCCACTACCAACTATCTCAATGAAAGAAATGTACAAGAAATCGAGCGATAAAAATGGCAAGACGAACCCAGCGCAATCGCCTTCGAAGGAATGAAGAAGACCACGGCCTTGGCTATGATACCTGCGAGAAAACATGAACACACACCTTGGGAAAAACCAGGTCCTCAGACGGACGTAGCAAGATACAGGAAGAACAAGCTAATATGAACTGTCAGAATAAAATAATATATAAACTAGACATAAATATGCAAAGGAGATTCTAACCGCCTAACGTGCAATTTAGAGGACAACTTTCATGCGCATGGGTGGGATTTGTGGCTATAAGTACGTAACTGGCATCCAGTGATCCGTATCCGTCCGTAACGTATAAAACGTCAGAGGGCAACTGCAAAATATTGCCATAGTTCCTTTCGAAAACTATGGGTTACCTGTTTGGCTTCCCATACGCACTAGCGACTATCCTCCCCCAATATATCCCACACTGTTCAAGTCATGTCCATGGCTCATCCAGTTTTGTAACTGCTTGAGTCTCTAAAACCCTAGTCATAGCAGTTACGATCATCTACCGTCACACGACTTTAGAGAGGGCCAGTCCATAAGTCGTGCCCCTATCAAACTGACTCAAACCGTGTAGTGTGAGTGTCATAGCCAAAGGAGATATAAGGATATCACCCAACAAGAAGGTAGTCTGCTAACGCTAAGTCAACATGCATAAAATAAAATAACGACTAATAAAGTCGCTTGCACCCAAGTATGGCTTGGACGCGCAGTTTATAACAAAGGAAACTAACAATATGCAACTAAATAAATAATGCAGAAAATAAATAATTGACAGTTAATTAGCAAGGTATACTTGCCTGTTGCGACACCTGGTAAGCTGCCTGGTGTGGTACAACAAAGGTGGCACAAGATCGACTTCGTCGTTACAACTATGTAAGATAATTTCGGATGATGGTACGGACTGTGTCGTTAAGTCCGGAATAGTCAAATTAGCAAGAAACGATACAAGGTAGTTTAGAATTCGGAAGAAGAGGTGAATATGACTAGCCACGAATAAGATGTGAGATGTATATATAAATATATAGCTATTTTGATAAATATATGTTATATTTGAAAACTATATTTATTAGTCAAACTATTTGGAGAAATACTTTGAAAATTTAAAAATATCTTTTGAAACATTAATTTTATAATATTATAGTTTTAGGTCAAAAGTCATATTAAAATACCTCAAAAATAAAATAATATATTTTAGGCTTCATACTCTAGTTTGAAATGAAGGTCACTATACTTTTATTACAAAATAATTTCTAGAAATTTATTTAATATACATATTTATAAAAATAATTATAGTTATAAAAAAACACTGGTGATAAGAATAATAATAATAATAATAGCAAAATTAATGATAATAACAACCTAACATAAATATTTCTATTCATTACCTTGAAAATAATAATAATAATAATAATAATAATAATAATAATTTTAATAATAATAATATTAATAATAATAACAGTAATCATATATAAATTAATAATAATAATAATAATAATAATAATTTTAATAATAATATTATTAATAATAATAACAGTAATCATATATAAATTAATAATAATAATAATAATAATAATAATAAAAATAATAAAAATACTGAAAATATCTGAGCTCAGGAGTTCTCCTGATTGTCACACACAAAAAAAAAAACGAAAACGGAAAAAAAAACAAAAGAGGAAAGGAAGAAGAGAGAGACCGAGAGCGCTGAGAGAGAGAGATCGGGAGTGATCGGAGAGGGAGGAGTGGGCGACCGGCGGGGTTCAGCGCCGGGGTGGTTTGCCGGCGGAGAACGCGGCGGAGAGGGGTTTGGGCTCGGCCGGTCGGCCATGGGGCGAGGAGGCGGCGGATCTGCGGAGGGCGCACGCCAGGGCTCGGCGAGGCCGGACGCTGGGAGCGCGGTGGCGTAGGTCGGTGGACGCCGGCGGAGGTACGGGATCGGACACGCGGCCAGGCGGGACGGAGGCGATCTAGGTTTCCAGTGGGGCTCGGCCAGCAGAGCCGCTGGCGGAGGCGGTTGTTGGCCGGGCTCGCGGAGGAAACATGGGGCTCGGGCACGGCGGGTCTGGGGGTTAGGCGATGGGGGTTTTGATGGCGGGACGGACTGACGCGGCAGAGGGGAAGAAGGCGTGCGCGGGATCGGGTTTTCCGCTCGTCGGCGGCTCCAGTTGGTGGTGGGCGGCCCATAGTGGAGCGTCTCCAGGTGACGGAGGACCACGGCTACACCGGTGGGTCTGACGGGACGAGCGGATGCGCGAGGTGCGACGCTCGTCATCGACGAAGGTATCGACTCGCCGGAGGTCAAGTAGGTTAAGGTTAGGGTTTTCCTTTTCTTTTCTGTTGTTGTTGTGGCGGATTGGGGTTTTCCGGCCGGTGGCCGTGGTGGTGGTGCATGTGTGGTGGTGGTCCTACTTTGGTTGGGGCGACGTAGGAGCTGGCTTTGGTGAGGGTGGTGTGGCTGTGAGGGAACGGGGGAGGCGAAGACGATCGTTATGGATAGGCTAGGATTAGGATTAGGATTAGAAAATTTGTTTGTGTCGGGATGTGTCCTGCGAGACACGGGTTGGGTTGGCGTTTGGGGTTGTCGAACGCGGAAAAGAAGATTGATGTATTTGTAATAAATAGAAATATAATGAATGGCAAGAGGACGGACACTGACACGATACACGCACTGGAAATTATTTGTGGAGTAATTTATGGCTTGGAAAATAATGGAGGAGTACCTGCCTATTTATAGGATGTGGGAATTCCCATTTAGATAAGGACTAGGATTAGGTTAAATCTCCATTAGATAAATCCATTATTAAATTAAATAAAATTAAACTAATCAAATCTAAATTCAAATCGATATCCAATTTAAATATAATTAAAAAATCATCATTTAGTATAAATTCAAATAGCAATTCAAATATCAATATAGATATTAATTATATCAATTCATGAAATCAAATCGAGATTTAAATTGCTACAATAAATTTAAAATATATTTTTCAAAATACTAATAAATATAATTTCGAAAATAATAAATTAATAAATATTTTTAATAACTTTTCGAATAATAAAATATCAATATTAAATAATTTCGAAAATTATAATCTATATTTAAATATTAATAGGAAACAAATTTCAAACTACATTTTTACTAATTTAAAAAAAATAAATTCGAAAGTATACAAAAAATCAAAATTTTAAAATATCTTCTTGCCAAATTATTTTTAATACAAATAATTATTATATATATTATTTTGAAACCATCATTGATAATAAAATCAAAAAAAAAGAATATTTTCTAAAATATGTATCTTGCACATATTCGCACTCGACGAGAAAATACGAAAAACGCAAATTCGCGCGCGACGTACAATGCACTACGCGACGTAAAATATAAAAATTTAAATCAGTACCGAATTTAATAATAAAAAAAATATAGTAAAATTTAGGGGTTTTACATAAGCCAAAACTTTACTTGACTATGCCACCTCATGAAGTAAATGTCATTGAACTTAGAAGGTTTAGCAGTGTAGGTATCTTATTTGCTAGTCATGATTTTTAGAAATCTGCAAAAATGTATATTTACTGAATAAAAATGACTATTGTTCATGAATAATAGTTTGAATGATCTTGATAATCAACCTTTAAAACTTTAGTCTTTCAAGTTTTGATCAGCTTGTGTTAGCTATAGGGACCAATTCCCAGCTAGCGGATGTCTACATGGGGACGATTAAATACTGTATCGTTTAGAGCTATTTACGCCAGGTTGACAGAATGACCCGTTCGGCTTGTAACCAGACAAATCTCTACTTTTAGGACTTATATTTAAAGGGATTTATAAATCTCAACTATTTATTTAACTAAATTGTTTTAAGAAACCCAATAAATGTCTAGTGTTGCAGTATTATATTTAACAATATGTAAACATATATGTAACAATATCAATGGATATCAACAATTATAAATTATACTTTATTACTACACCAATATTAATATAAATATGAGGCAAGATTTTATGAGCTACACTAGACTCAATTAACAAATGCTGAATATAAACCAAACTTATGAAGTGTTCACTATCCAGTAAGAAATGTTATTTAACTAATAATAACAGATTTGTTACTAATATGACAATATTTGTCAAATAAATAAATAACTTTGTTACAATTTTTAATATGATAACAAATATTGAACAAAGACATAAAAAAAACAATGTTCAACTTGTTTAATAGAATTAATTTCTTGTTGAATGCCAATATACGAAAAATATGTATCAGCAAAGAAAAGTATATATATATGTCGTACAAATATTATAACAATAAGAAAATATTTTATATAAGATGAATTAACTCTCAGATTGTTGGATATATATGCTTTTATCTTCAAAAGGAAACTAAGAGCTGATGGTACCATAGAGAAATACACGACTAAATTAGTAGCCAAAAGTTTTACCCAAAAAAAAAGATTAGATTATTTTGGTACATATTATTCTGTAGTTAGAATTACTTATAGTAGAACCCTTCTAGCCTTAGCTTCCATTCATGACATGCTAATCCATCAAATGGATGTAAAGACAATATTTCTAAATGGAGATTTAGAAGAAGAAATATATATGGTTTAACTTGAGCGTTTCATTGCTAAAGGTCAAGAAAAGAAGATTTGTAGAATAGTAAAATTACTTTATGGCCTAAAACAAGCTCCCAAACAATGGCACAACAAATTTGACAAAGTCATTTTAGAATTTGGTTTTCTGTCAAATGAATATGACAAATGTTTGTATTCTAAAAATACAAATGGAAGTTGTTTAATCTTATGCTTAGTGTTGATGATATCCTCATTCTAGAATCTTTACTGGAATTGATAAAAAATACTAATAATTATTTATCTAACCAGTTTGATATGAAAGATATAGACGAAGCCAACTTGATCCTAGGAATACAAGTGTCCAAATGCAAAGAGGGTTATACTCTATTCATAGCACACTCGATCGAGAAAATCCTAAGAAAGTTTGAATATTTTGACAAGAAACCTGTCTTTACTCCTTATGATAGTAATATTGTTCTCAAGAAGAATGAATGATCACCTATAAACCAACATAGATATTCACAGATGATAGGTTCCCTTATGTACATAACTAACATGACCAGACATGATATTGTATTTGCTATTGAGAGACTAAGTAGATACACTAGTAACCCAAACCAGTCACATTGGACTGCATTTAACAGAGTATTTAGATATCTTAAGAGTACTCTAGATTATAAACTCCATTATACTAAACATCCTGATATCATAGAAGGTTACTCAGATATAAGTTGGGTAACTGATTCACATGATGTAAAATTCACTACTGGATATATTTTTACCCTATGAGGAGCTGCAATCTTCTGGGATCATATAAACAAACTATCATCACTAGGAGTACAATGGACTTCGAAATGATAGCATTAGACACTACTTGTACAGAAGCATAATGGCTTAGAAATCTTATTATGCATATACATGTTTATCTTAGTCCTGTTCCTACAATTTTTATAAACTGTTATAATAAATTTGTTATAAAACTACTAACGCATGATTTTATGAATGCTAAGATGAACATGCACTTGCAGCTGCGCTTCAAGTCTATAAAGAGCCTATTGGACAAATATGTGGTTCTTGACTATATAAAGTCAGAAAAGAACCTTACAGACCACTTGAAGAAAGGTCTGTCTAGGACTTTAATCCAGAATCATCAATGATGATGGGGTTAAGTCCATAAGTTAGTCATCAGCAATGATAACCCAACTGAGTTTGATTAGAGATCCCAAGAAGTCGGTTCAATGGATATAAACAAACTAGACTTAGGTGACTATTATGGAACACTGACCCTAAGATTAAATTCTCTTAAAATAGTGACCAAGAGTCTGTACGATGTTGTACATGGATACCCCATCCTTATGATGACAGTGTTCTGGTGTGATATGATAATGACAAGTTTTAACTCTTAATAAGTCCAAACATGATATGCAGGGTTGACTCATATCACCAACCCTTCAGGACTTACCTATATGAGAGGTCGTGAAGGCCGCAACTATATAACATGACGATCCTAGACAACTCTCATAAATATGAAAAAGTGCACATGGCCAATCTAACGCGCCATCCGATATACCCAAGTACCTCTAGCATATTATATGTGCTATTTTATGAATTTGGTTCAAGAAGTCTGATTCAAGGCATAGTCCATCAAACACTTATTCAGATAAAAGATAATAGTCACTAAGTGAGATTCAAGGTTGTAGTCCATCTCATCTATACATAATATGTAACTGTCCAACAATTCTCTACTCCTTTTTTCCTCTCTATTACTTCGAAACTTGACCTTTTGAGGGGGGATTGTTGGCTGTGTATGTATGTCTCCACACACACGCATGAGCAAAAGCTCATGTTCCTCGCTACTTTTAGTCCCACTTCGGTTGGGCAGTAAGAAGGAATGATGTATATATTAACTTCTCTCATTTGCTCTCTTGTGAAGTTGTGTGGGGAACCCCTTGGACCACATGTGCACGCCGCCGTCATCGGCTAGGCTCAGTTCGGTTCGGTTCAGCGCACGTAATGTGTGCGGGTATACGCCACATTTGTGGGCACCGAATGCCGATCCGATTCCTCTTCAGTTTCGGGTTGAGACCCTACAAATCTTTTGCTCCTCTTTCATTTTTGGACGTTTGTAATATTTAAATATTTGAATGTTGGACAATTATCACCAATTGAATTTTCACATTAAAACGTTTCAACACATTTTTTATGTGCCTTTATCCAGCATCAATTACGTCCTTAATTCCAGCCATCGGTTACAAAATTTTATGCCTATATATTGAGCCTTCTTCTTCTTCTTCTTCTTTTCACTTGACACAAAAAAATCTCTACAAGAAATCTCTCTCAAATTCTAGTCTTGCCGAAGTTATTTTTGTTCTTTACATTTTCGTTCTGGACAGAGCTAAGTTAGGGTCAATCTTTCCAAGTTGTGTGTGACAACATGATACTAGTAGAGAGGGAGTTTTACCACTATGAACATTCGAAAACGTCTGCACATAGATCTAGATTAACTTTTAGGGCCCGGAGGCCGCTAACTTTTAATTTTGATTTATTTTGTTTACATATTTTTTTGAAGATAAAATAAATATATCCAACAATTATCTCGTCCCTCCACATTTTTTTTTGGATGTATGAAAGGTGTAGGCTTAGAACAAGGAGTTTCCATCCATTAAAGAAGGAGACGCCCATTAGTCCATCATACAAACTACTCTGAGAATTTTAGTGGTAAGAAAAACATCATTAGTTATCATGCATGTTATGTCTATGTCTATTTTCTCTTAAGAAATTATTATCTTGTATGTCTGTGTTTGGTTAAAAAAATATACTTTGTGCCACTTTCCAAGAAAAAGATATAAGAAATTAAACTCATAGTAAACAAATGCCAAGACTAAACTAAGTGGTCTTTCACTAGGGATATGAAAAGGTTTTTTTCTAAGGGCACCACCAATTTTACTTGGGGGCAGCCCAAGAAGGTGGAACTTTTGCTGGGGGCTGCCCACAAGTTGCTTGGGGGCAGCCCAACCCCCCCAAACCCTCATTTCCTCCCCATTTCTCGTTTTCCTCTCTCTCTTACCATGTCACGACCTGCACCCTGTTTAGGGGCATGAGAACGTGGGTACGTCCAGCCTACGTCGCAGTGTCGACGGTAGAACGTTGTATAGGTCATCTATAACATCTAACAACAAGATATGTAAACCTGTCATCTCCGTACGGAGGTATAATATAACATATCTACTATATAATCTCAATCACAAGTCTAAGGAAGATAGAGCACGATATGGAATCAGATAAAAGGAAGAAACTGAATATAAATAGAGTTATCACACCACACAAAATAGATGTCCAACACAAATAAATACAAGTCCTGATAAATAAGTCTCAACTAACAATCGGAATAATCTGATACAAACTGAAAGCTATAAAGTACTAAGCTATAACTAAGCACACTCTACTGGGCTAGGTCCTCCTCTGGCTGCTGTGTACCACCCTCATAAGCCTCATAGAAGGTAGGACAGTCATGTATATCATCTATAATATTTTTAACAGTATCCAGTCAGGATTGGAACGAGCACATCTCATCTAGAAATTCCAAGTAAATGACAAGGACTATAAGCAGTTATAGACAGTTATATTGATGAAATAGTAAGACATACAAAAACCTATGAGAACAAGTAATGGAAGAAGACTATCATATCAAAATAGAACAATGTAAAGGTGAACTAAAAATGTAAAACTGTAGTAGACAATGTGTTTTGGAATACCAGTTGGATATGTGATCGGCCTGGGATATTCAATGCTTACACTAAGGAAAAGCTAGCTCAACCATACGTGCAATATATGCTTAGCTAGTAGCCGATAATTATACTATTTGTCGATAGTTCTTGAGCACATATCCAACTAATATTACCCCCGTCCTGACTGATACGATGGATCCAAAATCATGACACATCACTAGCCAATGTTATTCAATGGTATCCAATATTAGCCAATGTTATTCAATGTTATCCAATATTAGTCAATGTTATTCAATATTATTCAATGTTATCCAATGTTATCCAATACCAACGAGAACAATATTCGATAGCATCGATGATGTAAGATAACATCTCATGACTGAAGATCCAATGACAATACAAATCCGTATACAATCATGCCAAGAACTATAGTAGACATCCCATAGAACTAACTAGAACTGAAATACAGTAATCACCAAGTAAATGAAAGAACATCAGAGAATATACTCGCCTGATACCCTGAATGACTGATATGAATAGATGTCCGAACTGATGTCACAGAGTCCTAATTAGAGCAACACATGTTATAAAGAGTTCAATTTGAAATGATAGAAATTTACAATACAATCTATATATTTCTAAGTCAATCTAGGTCAAAGTTAACTCTTGGTCAACCCTAAGCCAACTCTGGTCCACCTTGGGTCAAACTAGGAGTCAAGGTTAAACTTCTAGGGTTTTGGTCAAACTTAGATTAGTGGTCAACATCTATGATACTTAGGATATATTAATATATATACATACCACATATATCCTTACCCATATAGTACCACCCTAACACGTACATATAGATATCATATATCAAGTATATACATATCCTCACTATGAACCATAACCTATATCTATATACTCTCATAATATATATAGATACTATATAACCCAAAAATATATATACCTATCTATATAACCATTCCACAATCTAACATCACCTACTCAAACTCAAACACTTAGACATTAATCCACTAACACTAGGATACCAAATCAACCTTGGTCATATCGGCATCCTAATACCAATACCTTGGTTGGAATCTAATACCTTAACTTGGGTAAACCTAACCTTACCTTGATATCTTGATACCTTACCTTGGTACCTTGATATCATACCTTGGTCATAAGGTAAATTAATCATTTACCTTGAAGGTAAAGGTAATTCATATTTATCTTAAGATACTAACTTGGTATCATGAGATACCAAGATACCCCTCAAATATCTAATTAACTAACTATCTAATGTACTAACATAACATCTTAACTAATATCTAATATATAACCTATAGAGACTAACTTGCTAACATACCAATATCTAGAACTAATATAACCTACTAACATATCAATATCTAACATACTAGATATCTAACATCAAACTATCTAACAATATATCAAATATCCAACAAAATACTAACCTCTACTATCTAACTAACACTCATACTAACAAATATTACCTAACAATCATATATATATATATATATATATATATATATATATATATATATATATATATATATATATATATATATATGTACTATATCATACATATACTATATGATACCTACATTCACTTAATATCCATACTACATAGGCTCATAGGTTACACAAAATACCTATGTCGTATAGTCACTCTTCTACTTAAAATCAATACTGTACCAAATGGGTCTTTACTAAATTCTAGGATTAAAGTATGTTGTAGCTCTTCGTGTTAGCTTTCCGAAACTTCAAACGGATCGCATTTTCGTGTCCGGAAGCTCCCGGAATCGCGAAAACACTGAAACACATTTGTCTTTCAGACAACTGACACTCAAATAGTTTTACAAAAAGTTCAAGAACGATTTTTGCTTATTAAAATATATATTTGGAAAGCTAACTTCGATACGGTTCTTTAAAAAAAGGAAGATTAATCGGAGTTCTGAGCTAAAAGTTATGGCATTTCTAAGTTGCTATGGTTACTAAAAACGTGGATAAATATTATGACAAATTTTGGTTGTTTTGGACAAAAGAAACACATGTAGGCCAAGATACTTGGATACCAACATAGGTATCCAAATGAAACTCATTCTAACCATCCTAACTAAGATCAATCCACTCTCTAACTATTCTAAAACTGAATTTAAAACACAATTAATCCTATTAGGCAATAAACCAAACATATGGGGTGTCCTAATTTGGGATCTATCAAGTAGGACACAAAACACATATCTAAAATCCTCAAGAGAGCTCCAAATGACCTCAAACTTGAATCTAAAGGGGTACATGCATGGGGGTGGATCCTGTGGATTCAAAACTAATTAATATACATAGGAAAAGTGGGATCCCAATGATATTCTCAAAGACACGGCTCCGATACGAAGATTCTTTCAAAATGGACACTCCTCCTTGCACTTTGCTCCAAATCTTTGCTCGTACCCTCCCTTGGTAGTATGAGAAGGTTGGATGGAGTTTTGGTGGAGGAATGAAGAGATTTGAAGATCAAATCAAAGAGGGAAGCTCTATAATTTGGGAAAGAACACTTTGTGAAGGAAAAGAGACAAGATGGAATGAAATGAAAGGAATGGAGACTAACCTACCTATAGTGGCTGCCATCGTTGTCCTATTTGGGCCTTGGAGGAAAGCCCAATAAGGCCCCTACTAATCCCCCTTGGTTAATTTTAAGTTAGGTTCAAGTTTTGGATCAAAATGGTTAAGTTTAAGCCTCTAACTTAATAAATCTAACAAGTGGGATTAGTCTAAACTTACTAACTTAATTAGTGGGGTTTGTGGGTCATGACTAACTAATCTTGGGGTCCTGTCTAGAGTCTAAGCTACCCGGGTCACTAACACAAGTCGGAACGAGATGAAAATCGAACTCGACTTAACAAATCCCATAAAATCAATATTAAAATATAAAAATTCCCAAAATATTAAAATATGAAAGTTGACCAAAATCACAATACATTAATTTAAATATTATTAAAATAATCTAAAATTTATCAATTAATAAAAATCCTAAATAATTCAAAAGTCACAAAATGACCAAAATATACTTAGCCTAAAAAGTGGTAATTAGCTAATCTAATCACATGGGTTAGGCCTCCAAGGTCATGGTTAGTCTCTAGGCTAAACAGTTCTGAGGTTACACTAGTAAAATATCAAAATCACAATGCACTAATTTAAGTAGTTTTAAATTAATTAAAATTTACCATAAATCATTATTATTAATATTAAATGATAAATTTTTACAAAAGTTCAAAATTATTCTCATTTTAAAAAAGTGGTGGTTACAAATCTACCCTCCTTAGAAAAATTTTGTCATCGAAATTAAGATGGCCATACTCCTTCTAGGTTAAACCCCCAACAATCAAGGTCAAGATAAATATATCTAATAACATACAAATTGTGGTCCTACTGGTCGTGATTTCACAGTGTCGAACAGGGTCACTATACTATCTATCATAGTACAAAATATCCTGGCAGGTACTAATAAAATCACACATTAAGATGGAGAAGAAGAGCAGAAAAGACAGACCTGCTAACCCGTCACCTGTAGCATCGGTCTCCTCGACCGTCAGCGCAAAAACCATGCCCCTCTGGTGCTAGGCATGGTTCTGCACCACAGGTGGCCTAACTCCCTCTATCTACTTCAGGATACTCAAGTAATATCCACACTGATATTCTACTCCATTATACTAGGGCACCGTTTATATGGTAACTATTATGCAATCTGATAATCATACCCGTCTATTCCGAACCATGTTACCAGAATCCTTGTCACACAAGTAAGTATGACTGCGATAATCCATAGAGTCCACAACTAAGGTACATATCTCTAGAATCATGGTATTTAAAATTTTCACATTGCCTCTAGCTTGGCTGCAAAAACTTTAAATTCTCACACCCGAGAAATACATTCAAAACTTAGACTCTATACCTTCGTCTTGCCAGCTAGTATGACTATAGAAGACTCTAGGTTCCATAACTGAGGCAACCTATCCCATAAGATTTATCTTGGTAGAAAATCAAGTCAACAATAAACACCAAGAATCAAATTCAACAACGAACAAGGAAAGGTAGACAGAAACTGTCCGAATCGAATTTCGAGATAGTTCATAATAAGATCCTCAAGAGTTATCCCAGGAATCTTTTCAAATAGTCCTAACTGTGATTGAGTAACTCTCTATACTTGTCACGACCCGCACCCTAGAGTAAGGGCACGAGACGTGGGTACGTCCAGCCTACGCCACAGTATCGGCGGTAGAACGTTGTCCTAGGTCAACATACATCTAACAATATATATCTAAACAGTTTATACTCCTCGAATGGGGGTGACATGGCAGTAATAAACTCAGTCACAACTATGGGAGAGATATCACGATATGAAATAGAACTCAAGGAAACAAATAGATGATAAAGTAGTCTAAGAAAATCCCAGCAAATATCCAGAAGTACATGGTCTCAGATACAGAATAAAAGAATATATACAACTCAGAATAAAGTCTAGCTAAAACATGTCTCAAGACTACATAAAAGATAAGCCTAACTAATCTAGTCTAGGCAATGGGGGTGATGTCCTCAGCTAGAGCTGGGTCCTCCTGAAGGTCCAGCTCGCAGGTGTCATCTAAGGCTGCCCCGTAGAAATTGTCCATACAGGCCTCCTCCTCGTCCTCTATAATATTTCAATAGGTCCAGTCAGGACAGGAGCGAGCACAGTATATCTCAACAGTTCATAGCAGGTTAGAAAATATAATCATGCAGTAAAGTAAGATACAGGTACTGAAAGAAATGCAGTATGTAAACAGAGAGAAACTGTAATAGAAATATCTACTATAAATAGAGACTAACAGTGGCTAGTGAGTCAGAGTATAATATAGACATGTAAATGGCATAGAAGATTCTGATAAGACACTATGGAAGAGATTCTGATAAGATACTACTTGGGTATTATTTACATGTCTACTTCTACTCCTCCGTACCCCCAATCAATACACAAGGATCCAGCCAGGTTATGTTATGATTCCATGCAAGACCCCCGAAGGGTGATACATGGATGTCCCATAAATGGGGATTCTAGGAGATTCTAGGATATCCAGTAAATGGGATAAGAAATTCTAGGAGACTCTATGATCATAAGAGTATATGTCACAAGTGATCAAAGAACCAGTGAAGCATAATGATACGCCATGTAAGTAAAATACACAGAACATGTAGTACCCGATGCTTCCTAAGGATAACATCTCAAGAAGGGATCCATATAGTACAAATCCGTGTGACCAACGTGACAGTAACAAGTAAAGTAATTTAATGCAGGAAATAATTCTAAGCAGAATATGAAATGATCAGAGAATATACTCGCCTGGTGTCTGAATGTCCAAGGTGAAAATACTGTCCGAGGAGTGGTGTCTGGCTCCTATTCAGAACAGCACAAGTCACAACAAGTCCAGAATGGTAAAGTTAAGTACTACAATGCATTCTACATGAGTCTAGGTCAAACTAGGCCAAAGTCAACTCTTGGTCAACCTTGGTCAACCAAGAAGTCAAACCTAAGTCAACTATGGTCAAACTAGTCTACACTAGACTATATTAGTCTATACTAGGTCACTCAACCTATACAAGCTAGTACACCACACTACTAGGCTATCTAGACCAACTACACATGTTAGTTGGCATTCCTACATATTACCTATATGTGTACATTACATAGGAATAGTACAACTATTAGGAACCTCACATTATATATATATATATATATATATATATATATATATATATATAGGCTAAACCTATATACACCTAGGTATACATTACATATAATAAATATGTACACATAGTATACATAACCTATATTTAGAAGACTAGGAAATATACATATATATAGAGAGAGAGACAATAGACTATGTGTGTGGGTGTGTAATGTGAGTGAAACATGAATGTGTGTGTGTGTGACTGGATACATGAAGGTTTGTGTGTTAGGAGAGTGAGTGGTGTGTAGGGTGAGTGAGTGAGTGCTAGAGACACACATGAGTGAGCTGTGTATAGGGAAAACAAAAGTGTGTTCTAGATTGTTGATGTAGCAGGAATTATGGAACTAAAAGGCTGAAAAATAAGGGACAGTGCAGGGAAATTAAAGTTCAACCTATTTTAAAACACAAAACAGTTAATACATTACCTACATCAAAACACCCTATTTAAGCTCAGTTTTAACAGTGAAGGAAAAAGGAAAATAACCCAAAAACTGAAACCATTCCTAGGTTTCAGTCTTCAACCAGTTTCCAGATTTCAGTGCTTAGCTCAGTTCCCTCCCAGGTTGCATAACACATAGGAAACAAACCATGGTTCAAAAGAACTCAGAAATCGGTCAAAAATAGTACACAAAATTCCAGTTTCAAACACTACTTGAAATCTCAGTTTTTCCAGCCCAAACTTCAACCAAACAATCCCAAATTGACACACACATAGATCACATATAGGTAAACTATATTAGGAATTTAAAACCAATATATTGACAGCATATAGGGGTTAAAATTGATGGCAAGGTTCATATTGAAACTGGAAACTATATCCAGTTCAGAAATCTGAACCCCCATTCCAGTTTTCTCATTCAAAGCTCGTTTGATATCTATAAACCTCCAAATCACACCAAATCGAACACACACTAGGGAATCATATAGGGGAACATATTTAGGATCTAAAACCCAGTATTAAACATCATTACAAGGCTAAAACATCTGGCAATTTTCATATTTGAAATCTGGAAAAAAATGATAGGCAATACATGTATCAGAATTTGGGAAAAAGAGGAAATTTGATAGTTAAAACAATTAATACATAACTATTGGTTGGTAATTAATATACTTATAGTGTTCGTGTCTGAGAAGGTGATTTGTGTCCACAAAAGTGGACACGAATTGTCCAACAGCAAGTGTCATCTATATTCAGACTGATAGGACAGTCTCGTGCGGGCAGGACACTGAGTCGTGCAGGCAGGACACGACTCGATGAGTCATGCACTCGTGTCCCAGGGTCAAGTAGAACTAGGGCTAGGACACGAGCACCCTAGTTCGTGTCCTCGACGTGTCCAGCACGAATACGAGTAGCGTATCAGTGCACTAAAATAACTGAACCCAGTTCAGTACAAAAATAATGAACGTGCTCGTGCGTGTCCGACATGACACGTGGGGGTCTGAGACTCGACACACATCGTGTCAGTCACGAGGACATCCCATGTGTCAAGTGTCAAGTGATGATGTGGCATGTCCTGGCAATTGTGGCCCCCGATCAGCAGGGGATCGAACCACAGTGCGCGCGCGTGTGTGCAGCGCGTGTCCACGCATCGAAATCGACACAAGCCGACACAAAAATCCACTCAGAAGAACAGGAGTGCATAAGCAATAGTAAAACCTAATTTTCTATTTAAAAACATTGCTCAAAAGAGATCAAAATGCCCTTTGAGGCATTTCGACAAACACCTCAGTCAAGACTCTGATACGTGTCCAAACGGACACGAAACTTACGAAACCCGACACGACACCAATGTAGACACTTAGGGGACTCTTAGGGCTTCCTAAATATGAAAACAAATCGAAATTTCATAAAGAAATGGAGGAGTTACCTATACTTGAACTTTCAAGAAAAACCCCTTCTCAATAGCTCTTCACCTTGATGTCCCAATCCCACAAAACAATGCCAAACTGAAATAAAACTTCAATAGCAGCAAGAGTGGGTATATTAGAACCTAAATGGAAGAGATTTGAATGAAAAAGGAAGAGGAATGGAAATCTAGGGATTAAAATACAATAGGAAACAAATCTTCTTAAACTTTGAGCTTTCCTAAAAAGAGGCAACCCTAAAAATTAGGAGGGTATAAATAGGGTGATGATCCCAATGTAGATAGGGTGGTCGGCCACTATGTCTAGGGATTAGGGTTGAAATTGTTTTGGGCTTTGGGCCTACCTACAAGGCTATGAGTTAAATGAATTAACCAAAGGTTCTAAATCATAAGACATGACTTATGACGTCCTAATTCCTATTGCTAATTAGAGTCTAATGACCAAACCAAGGATTAGGCTAGGTTAGACTATAGTCATATAACCTAACCAAGTCCATACTAACTAGGGTTAGCTTCTAGGTTGGTCTACAAGGGTCAACACTAGTCAAAGTCAACCTAGTCCAAACAATTCCAAAATAATTCCTAAAAATTCCCATAAATTCAAATAAATTTTAATAAATTTAACTACCCCAAAAATTTCAAAAATACCCTCAAACTATAAATGTGGTAGTGACAAATATACCCTCCTTAAAAGAATTTCGTCCTCGAAATTGAAAGGCGAACTACAACTGATGAGAAGGATAGAAAGTATACCTCACGGTCCAAAAAGATAAGGGTAGCGCTTGCGCATCTCATCCTCCCGCTTCCAGGTAGACTCTCCTGGAGAATGATGCCTCAATGCGACACGTACCAAAGGTATCACCTGGTTCCTCAGAACCTTCTTCCGTCGATCCAGAATCTCCACTGGCTGCTCTGGATAGCTGAGAGAAGGCCCAACCTCTATCTCCGAATGATCGAGCACATGGCTAGGGTCAGCCACGTACCATCTCAACTGTGATACATGGAATACGTTGTGGACCCCTACTAGCACAGACGGCTAGTCTAGCCTGTATGCAACGTCACCGACTCTCCCGCTGATAACGAAAGGGCCGATGAAGCGCGGGCTAAGCTTCCCGCCTCCACCAAAACGTATCGTACCATGAGTCGGAGACATCCTCAAGAAAACTTGATCTCCGACCTAATCATAAGCAAGGTCTCAATTAATTATAATAAACAAACATGATAAAAAATCACAAACAAACAAACCTAAATCTACTCCTACTCTAATCTGTACCTCAAACTCCAACGGCCTCCGGTGGCTATCGGCCCAGTGCCGATGTCTGTCCTGCGCCACGCAAAGTCTGTCCCTGATGAGCTTCACCTTCTCGGCTGCATCAACAACCATCTCTGGCCCCAGTAAAGCTCGCTCTCCAACATCATCCCAAGATAAGGGTGTACGACACCTACGCCCGTACAGAGCCTCGAAAGGTGACATCTCAATGCTGGCCTGGAAACTATTATTGTAAGCAAACTCCACCAAATGAAGAAGATCCTCCCAGGAACCTCCAAAGTCCAGGACGCACGTCCGCAGCATATCCTCAAGTGTCTGAATAGTCCGCTCTGACTGTCCGTCCTTCTGGGGGTGGTATGCAGTACTAAACTTGAGCTGAGTGCCCAAGCTGGTCTGCAGACTCCTCCAGAAATGGAAAGTAAAACGGCTATCCCGATCTGAGACGATGCTGACTGGAACCCTATGAATCCTGACTATCTGCTGCATATACATCTCCGCCAGCCTCTCTGTAGACGTACCCACCTTGAATGGCAAGAAGTGGGCCAATTTTGTCAACCTGTCAACGATGACCCAAATTACGTCTTTTCCTCCTGGAGTACGCGGCAATCCTGAAACGAAGTCCATAGTGATATGCTCATATTTCTACTCGGGGATGGGCAGCGGCTGCAACAATCCACCGGGCCTCTGTCTCTCTGCCTTGACCTGCTGACAGACCAAGCACCTGGCCACGAAGCGAGCCACCTCCCGCTTCATCCCTGACCACCAAACATGCTCCCTCAGATCTTGGTACATCTTTTTGGCACCCGGATGTATAGAGTACTGAGATCTGTGGGCCTCCTGCATAACCTACTCCTTGAGCTCTCCGCTGGGCACACATAATCTAGAACCGTGCCTCAAGGCACCATCCTCTGCAAGAGAAAACTCGCCCTCCAGCAATCCGACTCGAACCTGCTCTCGGAGACATCGCAGAGCAACGTCCTCAAACTGTGCCGACTTGATCCTCTCCACCAAGTCTGACTAAATCTGCATCCCCCATAGCTACATCTGCACTTCGGGCACGATCACCTCACTCCCAAGGCTCTCCAAGTCGGCAAGAAAATGTCGATCCATGGTCAAACACATGGCTGTCGGATACCTACTCAAGACATCAGCAACCACGTTGGCCTTCCCTGGGTGATACCGAAGTAGGATGTCAAAATCCTTCATCAACTCTAGCCATCTGCGTTGTCTCATGTTCAACTCCTTCTGAGTGAACACATACTTTAAGCTCTTGTGATCTGTGAAGATCTCCACCCTCTCACCATACAGATAATGCTTCCACAACTTCAGAGCAAATATCACTGCTGCCAGCTCCAGGTCGTGGGTAGGGTAGTTCTTCTCATGGGGACGTAATTGCCTGGAAGCATAGGCAATCACCTTCCCATGCTGTTGCAAGACGCAATCCAGCCCCTTCCCTGAAGCATCACTATAAATAGTGAAACCACCTGATCCTGAAGGCAATGTCAGAATCAGAGCTGTCGTCGGCCGCTTCTTCAACTCATCAAAAGCTGCCTGACACTCCTCTGACCAAACATACTCAGCATCCTTCTGGGTCAACCGAGTCAACGACTCTGCAACCCGGGAGAAATCCTGCACAAATCTCCGATAATATCCTGCCAGCCCCAGGAAACTCCTGATCTCTGCAACTGAAGTCGGCGCTGCCCATGCCTCAACTGCTACAATCTTCTTGGGGTCAACTAAGCTACCATCTCCAGTCACCACATGCCCCAAGAAGTCCACCAGGTCTAGGAAGAACTCACACTTGGAGAGCTTCCCGTAAAGATGCTTCTTCCTGAGAATCTCCAGCACTATCCTCAAATGCTCCTCGTGCTCCTCCTCAGTCTTAGAATATATCAAGATTTTGTCAATGAACACTACCACAAACTGATCCAGATACTGGTGGAACACCTTGTTCATAAGGTTCAAAAACACTGTTGGTGCATTGGTTAGCCCAAACGGCATAACCAAAAACTCAAACTGCCCGTACCGCGTCCTGAAAGCGGTCTTGGGAATATCCTCCCCCTTCACCTTCACCTGGTGATATCCCGACCTTAGATCAATCTTGGAAAATACCCAAGCTCCGCTCAACTGGTCGAATAGTTCGTCGATCCGCGGCAGTGGGTATTTGTTCTTGATCGTGAGGTTGTTGAGTGCCCTATAGTCAATACACATGCGTACTGACCCATCTTTCTTCGGCACGAACAACACTGGTGCACCCCATGGCGACGAACTCGAGCGGATGAAGCCCTTGTCCTGTAGCTCATCCACCTGCTTCTTCAGCTCCACCAGCTCGCTGTTGTTCACCCGATAGACATGCTTAGAGATGGGTTCCGCTCCTGGAACCAAGTCTATCGAGAACTCTATGTCCCTGTATGGTGGCAATCCCGACAACTCCTCTGGGAAAACATCCATATAATCTGCTATCAAGGGATGTGGAATCGCCTGCTCCTCGATCGAGACTCCACAGAAGACTCCGCTGCTCTGCTCTGCCTGATGTCTAGAGTACTCGAACTCTGGCTCCCCCGGCGCTCTGAAAAGAACTCTACCCCCTCTGCAATCAATCTGGCGTGGTGCCTGCTCAACCAATCCATGCCTAGTACTATATCATAGTTTGGCAATGGCATTACGAGCAGGCTCACCTCCAACTCACGGCCTCCCAAAACTACTCTCCGACCCTTACAAACATCAGTCACGAGGATAATGCCACCCTCGGTCGTGATCTTGTAAGTCCTAGGCAACGATTCAGCTACGATACCGTGTCTAATCGTAAAAGATACTGATATGAAGCTATGCGAAGCACCAGAATCGAATAATGCAAAAGCTGGACTGGAGTCGAGAAGAATCGAACCTGCAATCAGCTCTCCGATGGCCTCCGTATCCTCTGCTGCCATGGCGAATCCTCGCACCTGCTGGCCTCCCCTGGCCTGCTGCTGGTGCTGGACGAACCTCTGTTGCTGCGTCTGCAAGGCTGGTCCCCTCTGCTGGCCTGCTGGAGCCCTGGCTCCTCCTCTCGGACCTGCTCGTGCTATGCGGCACTCCCTCATCTGGTGGTCTGCTGAACCGCACACCAGGCACTGGCCCAGCCTCTTCCGGCACTCGTTGAAGACGTGCCCAGGCTTTTTGCAGTAGGCACAAGTACCACCCTGTCTCTGACCCTGCTGGTGCTGTCTCGTCTGCTGCTGCTGATGAACTGGCCTCTGCTGGATCGGCTGCGGCTGAAACTGCCTCAGCTGCTGGTGCTGAAAGTGGGGCCTCTTGGCCTGGCCTCCGCTGCTGCTGCTGCCCCCAACTGGGTCTCTCCCCCTCTTGAGCCTAAGCTCAAGATCATCCTCTGCCAATAAGGCTCCTGTCAAGATCTCCTCGAACGTGGCATCCCGGTTGCCCTTGGTCAAGGACTTGACCTCCTTGACTAGGCCCTTCCGGAACCTCTGGGCCTTCGCCGTCTCGCTCAAGCCCTCCACAAACCTGCAGAGGCGGTCGAACTCCCCGACGTACTCCTCCACTGAGAGACTCTCCTGGATTAGGCTCTCGAACTGCGTCTCTAAGGCTCTGAGTGCTGAATCTGGGAAGAACTTCTTCTTGAAAAAGCCCTTGAACTGCTCCCAAGTCTGCCCAGCTACCCCCACCCTGGGGTCTGATTGATACCACGTGCGAGCAAGATCTCGCATCCGGCTAGCTGCGCCCTTGATCTGAAGATCTGCTGGTATCCTGGCCAAGCGGAAGATCTCCTCTATATGCTCGATCCACTCATCGACATATAGGATCCCCTCTGTCCCCAGAAAGTCTCTGGGGCTCATCTTCTGAAACTGCTCGATCCCCGGTGTCCTCGGCTGATGGACCACTGGTCGAGCTGCAACCGTCGTAAGGGCCAACACTATGCCCCTATCCTATCGAGCCTGCTGCCGGTCCATGAACTGCTGGAAGTACGCGACCATCTGCGCTGCGTCCACGTATCCTGGAGACGACTGCTGAAAGGGATCCTCTGGGATGACCGGCTCCTGCCTCCGAGCCCGTGGATGCATACCCCCTGCGGCTGCTGCCGGGGTCTCAATACGAGCAGAGGTGGCAGGAGCTGCAGTCCCCTGGCCTCGCTGTACTGGCTGGGAGGTAGCAGTCCCCTTCATAGCATCCCCATGGATGGTACGTTACGATCTAGTCTCTACCATCCTGAAGATAGACAAACAAGAGTATCAATTTCTGAGAAAGAAGCGAAATAACAAAGGCGGACAGTTAAAAATTCAAATGATCAGCTGACAATAAGGATTTAGATGGCAAATAAAATATTTTTTTTCTTAAAGTGATTGAGTATCTTAAAATTAATGTTCTATATCTTACTGTAGGCTGTAGTGATACTCTAGTTCGAATACCACTACCCTTCTAGTCTAGACCTGCATGGGCCACCACTAAAAACGTGTCACGACCCGCACCCTAGAGTAAGGGCACGAGACGTGGGTACGTCCAGCCTACGCCGTAGTATCGGCGGTAGAACGCTGTCCTAGGTCAACATATATCTAACAATATATATCTAAACAGTTTATACTCCCCGAATGGGGGTGACACAGCAGTAATAAACTCAATCACAACTAAGGGAGAGATAGCACGATATGAAATAGAACTCAAGGAAACAAATAGATGATAAAGTAGTCTAAGATAATCCCAGCAAATATCCAGAAGTACAAGGTCTCAGATACAGAATGAAAGAATATATACAACTCAGAACTCAGAATAAAGTCTAGCTAAAACATGTCTCAAGACTACATAAAAGATAAGCCTAACTAATCTAGTCTAGGCAATGGGGGTGATGTCCTCAGCTAGAGCTGGGTCCTCCTGAGGGTCCAGCTCGCAGGTGTCATCTAAGGCTGCCCCGTAGAAAGTGTCCAGACAGGCCTCCTATTCGTCCTCTTTAATATTTCAACAGGTCCAGTCAGGACAGGAGCGAGCACAGTACATCTCAACAGTTTATAGCATGTTAGAAAATATAATCATGCAGTAAAGTAAGATACAGGTACTGAAAGAAATGCAATATATAAACAGAGAGAAACTGTAATAGAAATATCTACTATAAATAGAGACTAACGGTGGCTAGTGAGTCAGAGTACAATATAGACATGTAAATGGCATAGGAGATTCTGATAAGACACTATGGAAGAGATTCTGATAAGATACTACTTGAGTATTATTCACATGTCTACTTCTACTCCCCCGTACCCCCAATCAATACACAAGGATCCAGCCAGGTTATGTTATGATTCCATACAAGGCCCCCGAAGGGTGATACATGGATGTCCCATAAATGGGGATTTTAGGAGATTCTAGGATACCCAGTAAATGGGATAAGAGATTCCAGGAGACTCTGTGATCATAAGAGTATATGTCACAAGTGATCAAAGAACCAGTGAAGCATAGTGATACGCCATGTAAGTGAAACGCATAGAACATGTAGTACCCGATGCTCCCTAAGGATAACATCTCAAGAAGGGATCCATATAGTACCAATCCGTGTGACCAACGTGACAGTAACAAGTAAAGTAATTTAATGCAGAAAATAGTTCTAAGCAGGATATGAAATGATCAGAGAATGTACTCGTCTGGTGTCTGAATGTCCAGGTGAAAATACTGTCCGAGGAGTGGTGTCTGGCTCCTATTCAGAACAGTACAAGTCACAACAAGTCCAGAATGGTAAAGTTAAGCACTACAATGCATTCTACATGAGTCTAGGTCAAACTAGGCCAAAGTCAACTCTTGGTCAACCTTGGTCAACCAAGAAGTCAAACCTAAGTCAACTATGGTCAAACTAGTCTACACTAGACTATATTAGTCTATACTAGGTCACTCAACCTATACAAGTTAGTACACCTGTCACGACCTGATACCCAAATTATTGGGCCGGGCCGAGCCATGTCCAGCCTACGCTTGTTAAAGCGTAGTAAGCTGTTCTAAGAATAGACAATAAAGGATCTAAGCTGCTAACAGTTCTAAAATCACATTTAAAGGTTCATCACAACACATCATTTATAAGCGAAGGTAAACAAGTACAGACTTAATAATACACTTTCAAAGTATCTAACTGGAGACAAAGTCCAGTATCCAAATATAAGTACAGACAAAGTCTAAGTCTCAAAACACAAGAAAGATAACTAAGCAAGGTTTCCCGCTGGGGCCTCTTCTGGAGCTAAGGCCAGGTCCTCAAAAGCAGTGCCATAATATGAATCACATAGCATTTCCTCCTCAGAAAGTAAACCTACAACGTTATCCTGTTAGGACGGGAGCAAGTACAACCTCTACAACTAAAGTACTGAACATATAATGAAAGAGATGTACAACAAGAAACATGGTGTGATAAATCTATAAAACAGAAAATACTGGAACATGGAATCATGGTACAACTGGGATCATAATAACATAGGGGAACATGGCATATCTGGAATCATGGTATATCTCATAATCTATTATGGCAAGGATACATATGTCATTGAGACAGATGTATATGTAATGTTTAAAACTGTAGCAGGTACATGATCGGTCAATAGATGTACAATGCGCTGGGGGCGCATAATAAAATGTACTTCCGTACAAGTGAAACGGCGACAGATGTACATACGCACAAATCCGTTTTGAGATAAGGCCTACGATGCAGTATTCATATAAAATAAAACTTTACTCGGTACATACGTACGGAGAAGGGGGTCGTGATCACGTACTCAACTGTCAGTTTCTCCATAACCCATATTCTAACATGTGAGAGATACGAGAACGATAAAAAAATGTGAGAGATACTGGGAGTAATATAAGCATGGTGAAACATGTACCGAGAACCAGTAAGAAATATGTGAAGATATAAAAACTGTCATAGGCATGTCAGGTACTGTAAGTAATACAACATATGAAGACATAGCTTGCTACCTTAAGGATCAGTATTTTAACAGGGTTAATACATATTCTAGCATTAAAAGATAGTAAATGAGTTTGTAGATGTACTTGCCTGGGATCCTGCTATCAATATGAATCAAGGCTCGGAGTGAAGCCACAGTCCTAAAGATGAGATAATACAATAGCTAATCAGGGTGAAAAGACATACTATATTGTCTAGGTCAACTAGGCAAACTAAGACAAACTGGGTAAGAGGTTGACTTATAGTTGACTTTGGTCAACTGGTCAACTCCGGTCAATTCCAAGTCCAATGTGGGGTGACACTATATCCAAACTAACTTTCTAGGGTCTTTACACTAGTGTAGGGGGTGGTCCAATACTACAATAACTCAAAATAACACAAAATATTGCAAGTCGTAACTATTCAATAAATAAATCAAACTGTACATTGTATTCCAACAATTTTTGAGATAAACAAAAAGCTTAATTATACATAACATAAAGTACCAAAATGATCCTTGTTAATTATAGAAATTTATACTAATTTTTCTGGAATTTATAAACCTTCAAAAATATTTATTAAAAATCAACAAACATATGTATCCTGAAAATGAGCTCTGTTTTCCTATTTTTATAAAATACAAAAAGTACTTATTAAATGATAGAAAAATTATAATAAATTAGCTAAATTAACATAGTATTTAAATATAATTTTCTTCAGATTTTTACAGCACTTAAAACATATAAAAAAAATTCAAAACAGCCTAATTGGATTATCCGGCGGATTACCGGCGGATTTTCCGTTCCGTCACAGCAAGTTCTGTGGTGAAAGTTCGGATTTTCCGACGGATTTCCGCGGATTTCCGACGGATTTTCCGAACCGTCGCAGAAAGTTAATTTTTGAACTCAAAACTTGTTTCAGCCATAAAAACTTCGTTTTAAATCGAAATTCGGACTTTCAAAAGTCAAAATAGAATAGAATTGAATTTCCTACAACATGGAAGTATTATTTTTCACAAATCAAAACATTTGATAGATCAAAACCTCAAAATATTCGAAAATCATATCTAGAAACTCAGATCTATGCAATACTGTCGATCAAAACTAAAAGTGCTATATACTAAACATGTTAACAATTTAAAGAACCAAATTATAGGCCAATAAAACTTTAGTTTCTATGGAAAACAAAAATAAAGTATGGTCATGTCACTTTTGAGCAAGATGCACTTGCCTAGGTTAAGCTCAAAGCCTAATCTTCTACTCCACCACCAAGAGGGGTACGAAACCACACTCTAGACCTCAAGGCCAAGCTCCTGGCAAGCTCCAAGGGAAGAGAAAGGAAGAAGAAATGAAAAGAGAGTGAAGAGAATGAAAAGAGAGAGGAGAGAGAAAGTGAAATGGTATATATAGAAGGGGGAATTAATCTTAACCGTCAGATCGTGATCCATGTGAAAGTCTAAGTCAATCATGGCCATTCAAACAAAACCAATTATCCATTGGGTAATAGGGTGCATCTACACTATTCATGAAAATATCTTAAACACTATTCAGGAAAATATCTAAACACTATTCATCAAAATATCGAAAACACTATTCATGAAAATATCTGAAATCGAAAATATCTAAAATGTATAAAATCTGTCTGGACGGTATGCCGTCGGTATACTCTGGTATACTAGTAGTATGCCGGCCAAGGAGAAAATCTATAAGTTAGAAATTTTTTTAAAGCATTCCGGAAACCAAGAGAATACGAAATATGCTGCAAAATACGTATTTAAATTAATATAAAATACTTATCGAAAATAATTCATTTAGAAAATTTAAAATAAACCCTGAAATTCAGGGGGCTTACAACACCACATGTAACGCCCCAGTCCCAATACGTAGGACTAGGAACGTAGACATGCCAGCTATATTCATACGAAGTACATAGGACTCGTATGGATACATAAGCTGTAAATGCAGTAAAACCATGACTAATCTCATCCACACAAAATAAATGATAAAAGATATCATATAATGATAAAGAATTGTCTTGATACAATATGTTGGGCGGAGACAAATCCACTACCAACAAGTAAGGAAAGAAATACATGATGCACAAAGAATGATTTTGACGAGCGAAGCGAAGACGATCCAAGTGCAATCATCCTCGAAGAAATAGCAGTGATCACGGCTAGAGCTAAAGCACCTGCGAAAGACAACAACACACACCTGGCGAGATAACCCGGTCCTCAGAGGGACGTAACAAGACACATAATATCATGCCAATAACTGAATAAATAAAGCTCAACAGAAAACTACACAAATAAAGGTCCTTAACCATTCTATGTGAAGATGCATTTTGAAGACAACGTTCCACACAAGGGCTCCCGAAGCCAGAAATACGGCACGTTAGCGTTTCAACCAAGGCACTAGTGGCGTCTAGAGAAAAGTAAATGCACGGCCCATTAGCACTCGAGCGAGAACTAAGGGGCAGCTAGAGAAAAATAAATGCACGGCCACTAGCTCTTGGGTGAGTCACTAACGGCAGCTAGAGGAAAGTAAATGCACGGCACATTTGTGTTTCAACCGAGGCACTAGTGGCATCTAGAGAAAAGTAAATAAATGCATGGCCACTAGCTCTCGACTGGGTCACAAATGGCAGCTAGAGAAAAGTAAAGGTGTGAAAGTCCCTGCGCCTAATAACTGTCTTCACCCTCCCCATGCACTACTCGTGCTGAATCAACATCACGACATTCCTAATAACTGCTAAGTCGCTAAGTCTTCTAGACAACCATAACTATTTAGCAGTTATTGCCTATCGCACGGCATGTGCGCACCGATGGCCAGTCGATACGTACGTCCGAGATCTATATGAGACTCGTGACTCGTGATACACAAGTGTCGGGCCAATGAATGCGACACAAACAAAGGTGGTCCCTTAACTCTAAGCCATATGCAACTAAAATATAATAATTTGCAAGTACAATTTATATTTTCTAGAATAAGTAAAAACATGCATGATATTGAGCAAGAAATTAAACAGTAAAGGCAAGGTGTCTTGCCTGATGTCCGAGTGTGGTAAGATGATGTCCTGGCAACGAATCAACAGCAGCGCACAAGAGGAAGGTATAGGTACAACTTCGGATGCTGAAAATAGTCTATTATCTAATTATAAATAATACTGCACCTATTACATTTATTTAATAAATTCTAAAGTTAGGATATGGTATATGTTTTTGTATTAGCTCTCCGAAAAACTAAACGGATCGCATTTTTGTTTTCGGAATCTCCCAAAATCGCAAAAATACTGAAACCCATTTATTTTTGGGATACTAGATACTCAAACAATTTTGTAGAAATCTACAGAATGAATTTTGTCTATTAAAATATGTTTTTGGAAAGCTTACCTCGATACGCTTCTTTTTAAAAAAACTGGAGGCAAAACGGAGTTCGAAGCTAGGAGATATCGTCGTTGCAAGTTGCTCTTGCTACTAAAAAGCGGGGCTGAATTCTAATGACGAATTTTAGAGTTTGTATTGGACTAAAAATAATTTTGAATTATGGCTGATAGAAGGGGAATGTATTGGGTTTATATAGTTATTTATTTCAGATTTATCTCCTAAATTAGATAGGATTTGATTTAAATAAGTTGGAGTTTGCTTTGTTAGGATAGGATATAGATAGAGATGTTTTCCTAGTAGAAGTAGGATTAGTATTTATTTAGAACCCCCTTTAATTAATCTTCCTTTTAATTTAAATTATTTTAAAACCGATTCAATCCAAATCCAATCCAAATCCAACTCAATTAAATCTAGATAATTTCAAATCCAAATTAAATGTAGATGATTCCCATATTTAAATTAAATCAATAAAATCTAATCAAAGTTTAAATTACCACAATAAGTTCAAAATATCTTTTCTAAAAATAATAATAATAAATAATTTCGAAAATCAAAAAAATATATGAATAAAAATTTGTACATCCATGCAAATATGGTATTTACATAAAATATAGTTTTCTAAATTAATTTGAACTAGAAATAAAATAATCTTTTATAAAAGTAAAAGATAAAGGTTTTGGCAAATATCGTGAAATGTTCTTCTGCTATGAAAATATTTGTTTATACTATGTATTGAAACAACATATTTATTCTATATTCATAAGAAAAATAATAATAAAATATTTGTATATGAATGAACAAATATCTCGTATTTACATCTTTACGCATTCGCACTCGAGGTACAATACCAAAATAAAAATCAATACCAAAATAAATTAATAAAAAATATAGTAAAAATTTAGGGGGTTTACATCCTACCCAACTTACAAGAATTTTGTCCTCGAAATTAAAAATAATTAGGGGGTTCGAGAAGGTACAAAGTTATATCGATCAAACCACGACGTTCAACACAAACATGCATTAGAAAATCGTGATCTCGATAACTATGGAAATAAATTACGAATTTAATTTAAGGAGTGAATGATGGTCACGATAATGAATCTAGGGTCAAGGGAAAGGACGAGTAACTCGAGATGGGGATATAGTTCCATTGGTTGGTCGGTGGCTAACTATCTTGGCAATAGATGGTGGGACAACTAAGGGAATATCAAGTACGAGCGTTTTGTCATTCCAAAATAAGTGAAAGACAAAGACTATTAAGAGTGTGAAGAAGCTATTATCGAATACGAATACGTGGTCCAAAGGCGACATAAATAGTTCAAAAGAGAATTGCCAAGGCAATCGTGGATGAGACTCTAGAGGCCATGTTTAACTATGTCTCCATCCATGTTAGAACGATATGTAAAAAGCGAACCAAAGTGCACTTGGTTGATCAGACCATCATGCACCAGTTCTAATTAGACAATATGTTAGTGAGCGCGCGCTCAATAGCATAAGTCATGAACAAGCTCGATAGATGGATAAGCTTGCAAAACTAGTTTATAGTAGCAACATTAGTCAAGATGTAAAAATATAGGCACATGAGATTATTGTTGAAAGAGAGTAGAATTATTTCGAACTTAAGGATCTAGGTACCTATGTAGTCATCCTACGGTCTACTTGTCTAAGACTTGGTTAAGGTCATAAGGATAGTTAGGTCGTAAGGCATTCTACCCAACTTACAAGAGTTAAACTAATAGTGTGATGGGACAATGGGTCAAGCAATCAAGATAAAGCACAAAGTTAAGTATTTAAGGAATTAAGTAGAACAAAATCACATATCGGATCGAAAGAATTGAGTCGAGATTGAGTCACTATCTGTGGTTGAAAAGGACAATGGTATTATGGTATGGTTTATAGCTAGCCATTTTGACTTGAAAGTCGTATCACAAAAATAAAGTACATGGGGACGTGTTTTAGTGGCACGTGATATTCCTACATGAAGGTGGGCTCGTCTAGGTCTTGCACGTGAAAGTTGTTAGAAGGAAAAGTCTAGTGTTATGCTCCAAATATCCAAGTCACACTAAAGGACACAAAAGAATTTAAAATAGAAAGTGGAAGTTCACGAGATGATAATTAATGCACAAAATAAAGAAGATCAAGTTAATGCATGAAATAAAATTAATTAAAGAATCCATAAAAATAATTTTGGAACACAATTCCAGAGAGAAGATAGTCTTCTAGATGAATACAGTTAAGGAACCATTAACTCATTATTCAAATTGCAAATGGGTTATGATGTTGCAATTAAAAAGATCTAGAATTGAAGGGAGGTCGAGTAAGTCAAGGTGGAAATACAGTCACATAGCTTGGTAGATGACTAACAACACTGGTGTATATACTACTATCACGGTCATGAGTGACATGTCAATTAATGTGGAGAACATCTATCTCATTAGAGCTATCTTGATGGCCTACCATTAAAATTTAACTCAAATTTCCTCCAAAAGTTTCAAAATTAAATTTTTTAAAAAAATAAACCACCAAAATTTGTATTCGCTCCAAGCCGTTCAAATTCACTCTCATAAATCTCAAAGCAAAATTTTATCACGTTACTACTAACCTTTCCAAAATTAACGTTTAAATTCAACTATTTAACTCAAGATTTTATAATTTACGAATCCATAAAAATTTCACAATCAATCAAAAATTTAACGCTCTAAAATTTCCAAATAACTCATAATAAAACTCTTAACATATTAAAAGCAATCTCAAAAATTATGCTCAATGCTCTTATCAATTATAACTTCTATTCATACTAAGTCATACCAACATAATCAACAATTTTAAATGGTAACTTTATTTGATCAATCAAAACAACCTTATCACATCATTACTATATTTTTATTTTTTATTTCAAAATTTGCGATATTAGCAATCCAACATTAAACTAAATTTTTAAATAATCTTATCAGTAACAATCTCTTTTTTTTTACCAAAAATCTAAATAGATTTGTAAATCCTCAATCATAGGACACCATTTAAAATAAAAATTTCTCAAAAATTGTTTTCATAACTTTTAAATATTTTAAACCAAAATTCACCATCATTACTTCCACTTAAAATTCAAAATTTAATAAACACGAAAATTGCAAGTTGTACAACTCAAATTTAAATAATTCTTATGGCCATTTTTAAAAGCTAAGATTATTTTCAAACCAAATTTATAACTGTTCAAAGGTGTATAACTATAATACAATTAATCATAAACATCAAAACTCGAAAATCAAATAAATTTTATATTTGTTCAAAGATGTATATCTGTCACCCAAAACTCATAAATATCACAACTCAAAAAGTAAATCAATTTTATACTTATGCAAGGATGTATAACTATAATCCAATCATTCATAAATATCAAATCTTGAAAATCAATCACTTTCTTAAACCAAGTATGAAATTCTATAAATCCTCTGGTGTTTACTATTTAGAAATTTTAAGGTTAAAATTTTTTGTGGTAATATCCTACTTTACCAATTACTAATTATTAAATCACACTAAAAAGCTTTTTTTAACTCAATTAAGGTCTTGAATGTATTCCAATTGCCAATATTACCATTTTAGCCGTGTGTTTGACCTATGAGCATATACTAGTGTAGTCATCTTCCTAGTTGACACTAAGCCCGAAAATAAGAATCAACGGTAGAAAGGAATCAAGCAAGATGCAGTTCAAGGAGGTCGAACAAGAGTTCAGAAATTGAAGCCAAGGGAAGAGGTCAAGCTGTATGGATGAGATTCCTAGATTCTAATCCTATATTGCAGGCTCACATCGGTACAATTATGTAACCGAAGTGACAAACTGACCTACATGGGCCACCACAAAAATATGTAACGCCCCAGTCCCAATACGTAGGACTAGGAACGTAGACATGCCAGCTATATTCATACGAAGTACATAGGACTCGTATGGATACATAAGCTGTAAATGCAGTAAAACCATGACTAATCTCATCCACACAAAATAAATGATAAAAGATATCATATAATGATAAAGAATTGTCTTGATACAATATGTTGGGCGGAGACAAATCTACTACCAACAAGTAAGGAAAGAAATACATGATGCACAAAAAATGATTTTGGCGAGCGAAGCGAAGACGATCCAAGTGCAATCATCCTCGAAGAAATAGCAGTGATCACGGCTAGAGCTAAAGTACCTGCGAAAGACAACAACACACACCTGGCGAGATAACCCGGTCCTCAGAGGGACGTAACAAGACACATAATATCATGCCAATAACTGAATAAATAAAGCTCAACAGAAAACTACACAAATAAAGGTCCTTAACCATTCTATGTGAAGATGCATTTTGAAGACAACGTTCCACACAAGGGCTCCCGAAGCCAGAAATACGGCACGTTAGCGTTTCAACCAAGGCACTAGTGGCGTCTAGAGAAAAGTAAATGCACGGCCCATTAGCACTCGAGCGAGAACTAAGGGGCAGCTAGAGAAAAATAAATGCACGGCCACTAGCTCTTGGGTGAGTCACTAACGGCAGCTAGAGGAAAGTAAATGCACGACACATTTGTGTTTCAACCGAGGCACTAGTGGCATCTAGAGAAAAGTAAATAAATGCACGGCCACTAGCTCTCGACTGGGTCACAAATGGCAGCTAGAGAAAAGTAAAGGTGTGAAAGCCCCTGCGCCTAATAACTGTCTTCACCCTCCCCATGCACTACTCGTGCTGAATCCACATCACGACATTCCTAATAACTGCTAAGTCGCTAAGTCTTCTAGACAACCATAACTATTTAGCAGTTATTGCCTATCGCACGGCATGTGCGCACCGATGGCCAGTCGATACGTACGTCCGAGATCTATATGAGACTCGTGACTCGTGATACACAAGTGTCGGGCCAATGAATGCGACACAAACAAAGGTGGTCCCTTAACTCTAAGCCATATGCAACTAAAATATAATAATTTGCAAGTACAATTTATATTTTCTAGAATAAGTAAAAACATGCATGATATTGAGCAAGAAATTAAACAGTAAAGGCAAGGTGTCTTGCCTGATGTCCGAGTGAGGTAAGATGATGTCCTGGCAACGAATCAACAGCAGCGCACAAGAGGAAGATATAGGTACAACTTCGGATGCTGAAAATAGTCTATTATCTAATTATAAATAATACTGCACCTATTACATTTATTTAATAAATTCTAAAGTTAGGATATGGCATATGTTTTTGTATTAGCTCTCCGAAAAACTAAACGGATCGCATTTTCGTTTCCGGAATCTCCCGAAATCGCAAAAATACTGAAACCCATTTATTTTTGGGATACTAGATACTCAAACAATTTTGTAGAATTCTACAGAATGAATTTTGTCTATTAAAATATGTTTTTGGAAAGCTTACCTCGATACACTTCTTTTAAAAAAATCTGGAGGCAAAACGGAGTTCGAAGCTAGGAGAGATCGTCGTTGCAAGTTGCTCTTGCTACTAAAAAGCGGGGCTGAATTCTAATGACGAATTTTAGAGTTTGTATTGGACTAAAAATAATTTTGAATTATGGCTGATAGAAGGGGGATGTATTGGGTTTATATAGTTATTTATTTCAGATTTATCTCCTAAATTAGATAGGATTTGATTTAAATAAGTTGGAGTTTGCTTTGTTAGGATAGGATATAGATAGAGATGTTTTCCTTGTAGAAGTAGGATTAGTATTTATTTAGAACCCCCTTTAATTAATCTTCCTTTTAATTTAAATTATTTTAAAACCGATTCAATCCAAATCCAATCCAAATCCAACTCAATTAAATCTAGATAATTTCAAATCCAAATTAAATGTAGATGATTCCCATATTTAAATTAAATCAATAAAATCTAATCAAAGTTTAAATTACCACAATAAGTTCAAAATATCTTTTCTAAAAATAATAATAATAAATAATTTCAAAAATCAAAAAAATATATGAATAAAAATTTGTACATCCATGCAAATATGGTATTTACATAAAATATTGTTTTCTAAATTAATTTGAACTAGAAATAAAATAATCTTTTATAAAAGTAAAAGATAAAGGTTTTGGCAAATATCGTGAAATGTTCTTCTGCTATGAAAATATTTGTTTATACTATGTATTGAAACAACATATTTATTCTATATTCATAAGAAAAATAATAATAAAATATTTGTATATGAATGAACAAATATCTCGTATTTACGTCTTTACGCATTCGCACTCGAGGTACAATACCAAAATAAAAATTAATACCAAAATAAATTAATAAAAAATATAGTAAAAATTTAGGGGGTTTACACCACACTACTAGGCTATCTAGACCAACTACACATGTTAGTTGGCATTCCTACATATTACCTATATGTGTACATTACATATGAATAGTGCAACTATTAGGAACATCACATTATATATATGTATATATATATATATATATATATATATATATATATATATATATATATATATATAGGCTCAACCTATATAAATATTTATTATATGTAATGTATACCTAGGTGTATATAGGTTGAGCCTATATATATATATATATATATATATATATATATATATATATATATATATATATATATATATATATAGAGAGAGAGAGAGAGAGAGAGAGAGAGACAATAGACTGTGTGTGTGGGTGTGTAATGTGAGTGAAACATGAATGTGTGTGTGTGACTGGATACATGAAGGTTTGTGTGTTAGGAGAGTGAGTGGTGTGTAGGGTGAGTGAGTGAGTGCTAGAGACACACATGAGTGAGCTGTGTATAGGGAAAACAAAAGTGTGTTCTATATTTGTGATGTAGCAGGAATTATGGAACTAAAAGGCTGAAAAATAAGGGACAGTGCAGGGAAATTAAAGTTCAACCTATTTTAAAACACAAAACAGTTAATACATTACCTACATCAAAACACCCTATTTAAGCTCAGTTTTAACAGTGAAGGAAAAGGGAAACAACCCAAAAACTGAAACCATTCCTAGGTTTCAGTCTTCAACCAGTTTCCAGATTTCATTGCTTAGCTCAGTTCCCTCCCAGGTTGCATAACACATAGAAAACAAACCATGGTTCAAAAGAACTCAGAAATCAAACAAAAAAAATATTACACAAAATTCTAGTTTCAAACACTACTTGAAATCTCAGTTTTTCCAGCCCAAACTTCAACCAAACAATCCCAAATTGACACACACATAGATCACTTATAGGTAAACTATATTAGGAATTTAAAACCAATATATTGACAGCATATAGGGGTTAAAATTGATGGCAAGGTTCACATTGAAACTGAAAACTATATCCAGTTCAGAAATCTGAACCCCCATTCCAGTTTTCTCATTCAAAGCTCGTTTGATATCTATAAACCTCCAAATCACACCAAATCGAACACACACTCGGGAATCATATAGGGGAACATATTTAGGATCTAAAACCCAGTATTAAACATCATTACAAGGCTAAAACATCTGGCAATTTTCATATTTGAAATCTGGAAAAAAATGACAGGCAATACATGTATCAGAAATTGGGAAAAAGAGGAAATTTGATAGTTAAAACAATTAATACATAACTATTGGTTGGTAATTAATATACTTATAGTGTTCGTGTCTGAGAAGGTGATTCGTGTCCACAAAAGTGGACACGAAATGTCCAACATCAAGTGTCATCTACATTCAGACTGATAGGACAGTCTCGTGTGGGCAGGATACTGAGTCGTGCAGGCAGGACACGACTCGATGAGTCATGCACTCGTGTCCAAGGGTCAAGTAGAACTAGGGCTAGGACACGGACACCCTGGTTCGTGTCCTCGACGTGTCCAGCACGAATACGAGTAGCGTATCAGTGCACTAAAATAACTGAACCCAGTTCAGTACAAAAATAATGCACGTGCTCGTGCGTGTCCGACACGACACGTGGGGGTCTGAGACTCGACACACGTCGTGTCAGTCACGAGGACGTCCCATGTGTCAAGTGTCAAGTGATGACGTGGCGTGTCCTGGCAACTGTGGCCCCCGATCAGCAGGGGATCGAACCACAGTGCGCGCGCGTGTGTGCAGCACGTGTCTACCCGTCAAAATCGTCACAAGCCGACACAAAAATCCACTCAGAAGAACAAGAATGCATAAGCAATAGTAAAACCTAATTTTTTATTTAAAAACATTGCTCAAAAGAGATTGAAATGCCCTTTGAGGCATTTCGACAAACACCTCAGTCAAGACTCTGATACGTGTCCAAACGGACACGAAACTTACGAAACCCGACACGACACCAATGCAGACACTTAGAGGACTTCTAGGGCTTCCTAAATATGAAAACAAATCGAAATTTCATGGAGAAGTGGAGGAGTTACCTATACTTGAACTTTCAAGAAAAACCCCTTCTCAATAGCTCTTCACCTTGATGTCCCAATCCCACAAAACAATGCCAAACTGAAATGAAACTTCAATAGCAGCAAGAGTGGGTATATTAGAACCTAAATGGAAGAGATTTGAATGAAAAAGGAAGAGGAATGGAAATCTAGGGATTAAAATACAATAGGAAACAAACCTTCTTAAACTTTGAGCTTTCCTAAAAAGAGGCAACCCTAAAATTTAGGAGGGTATAAATAGGGTGATGATCCCAGTGTAGATAGGGTGGCCGGCCACTATGTCTAGGGATTAGGGTTGAAATTGTTTTGGGCTTTGGGCCTACCTACAAGGCTATGAGTTAATTGAATTAATCAAAGATTCTAAATCATAAGTCATGACTTATGACTTCCTAATTCCTATTGCTAATTAGAGTCTAATGACCAAACCAAGGATTAGGCTAGGTTAGACTAGAGTCATATAACCTAACCAAGTCCATACTAACTAGGGTTAGCTTCTAGGTTGGTCTACAAGGGTCAACACTAGTCAAAGTCAACCTAGTCCAAACAATTCCAAAATAATTCCTAAAAATTCCCATAAATTCAAATAAATTCTAATAAATTTAAATTACCCCAAAAATGTCAAAAATATCCTCAAACTAGAAATGTGGTAGTGACAATACTGCCTATTCTATATCCTAGTAGCAGGCTCGTATCGGTACTCTAAGTCGAGCACCACTACGAAATCGCACTAGTTGCGACTCTGACCTGCATGGGCCACCATACTCCACCAAAAGAAAAGCTCTCCACCAAAAGAAAAGCTCTCACAAAACCCTACTCTCTTCTCCACCACTCCTCCATCACTCCATTCCAAATTCTACCACCACTCTTTCCTCCACCACTCCATTGCAAGAGATGACACGCAAGTCGAAGCAATCATCAGAATCTAGGTATGTTCTTCCCTAATTTTCTCTACATTTTTCTAATTTTTTTTCCAAATCAAAGAATCATTGTTAAATATCTAAAAAGATTTGATAAATTAGGTTTAGAATTTTTTTTAGGGTTGATAAATGAATTTTTCGAACACGTTTAGAATTTTTTAAGGGTTGATGAATGAATTTTTCGAACACGATAATTCGCAAACATTACTTGAATCATAAACCCTAGAACACTACACGACGTTCGGCTGCTACAGTCGAGCAGCATTAGGACTGCCAGGGATGTGGCAGTCCTACTGTAAAGTAGGACTGTCAGACTCCATACAGTCCTATTTTACAGTAGGACTGCCACATCCCTGACAGTCCTAATGTTGTTTAATTGTTTAACAATTGTATGTTTAATTGTTGTCTATTTTCGTTAACATGATGTTTAATTATTGTCTACTTTCATTCCCTGACATTAGAAATTCTTAACATGATGTTTAATTGTTGTCTATTTTCATTTTTATTATTTATAACTGTATGTTGTCTTGCAGTCCTCCGGTCGCTAACAAAAGAATACGTCCAACCACGTCAAAGCGAAAGGAACGCGAGGGACGTCCTCTCGAGTGCCCGATTAGAATTTTCGAACCGGCGCCCCAAGCTCGGTCTAGGACGCAGCCACCGGCATCCCAAGCTCGGTCAAAGTTGTTTGGAAAGGCCCGACATGATATATAGTTGGATATTCAAAATCATTTTGTATTTGGATGTGGTTGTTGTTGTTTGGAAATTTGACTTATGGATTTTAGGGTATTTTGTCGTATACTTCATTTTGGATAATTTGTCGGATATTTTTTTGAAGGATATGTTATTGTTTGGAAACTTGACTTATTGGATATTTTATCGGATATGTTGTTATTTTTATGTAAGTTGGATCTGATTGTCGTAATTTGAATACGTAATAGTAGATATGTTGTTATATGGACATGTGTGTGTATAAACTCTCTTTGGATACCTAATTGAAACTCTCTGTGAGGAGAGTTTGTATTTCAAACTCTCCTCACAGAGAGTTAGTATTAGGACTGCCACCCACCAGGCAGTCCTACACTAATGTAGGATTGCCTGAGTGGTGGCATTCCTATTTGAAACTCTCTGTGAGGAGAGTTTGACAGTGTTTCAAATATGACTGCCACAACCCTGATAGTCCTACACTAATGTAGGACTGCTAGGGGTGTGGCAGTCCTAATTGAAACTCTCTGTTAGGAGAGTTTTAAATACAAACTCTTCTCACAGAGAGGTTCAATTATGACTGCCACACCCCTGGCAGTCCCATCCTACACTAAAGTAGGACTACCAGGGTGTTGACAGTCCTAATTGAAACTCTCTGTTCGATCATGCTGGTAGGAGCTGGCTCTTGCTCTTGCTGGCTCTTCCTCTTGCCTCCAACTTCTGTGGCATAAAAGATTAGGATCTGGCATAAAAGATTAGGATCTCATAACCTTCAGCTTTTAGTCTTTCTTTCACAACATTTACGCATGGAGTTGTAACACCAAACATAGTTACAATATACTTAATATATGAAGATAATATTTATACAGGACTGCCAGTGCCCTGACAGTCCTTTATTAAGTAAGGACTGCCAGGGGCCTGGCAGTCCTTACCCAAACTCTCTATGAAGAACCCAAACTCTCTATGAAGAGAGTTTGGGTATAAAACTCTCTTCACAGAGAGTTTTATACAGGACTGCCAACACCCCGGCAGTCCTTTATTAAGTAAGGACTGCCAGGGACCTGACATTCCTAACTTAATGTAGGACTGCAGTCTGACAGTCCTACTTTACATTAGGACTGCCACAATCCTGGCAGTCCTAATGTTGTAAGTCACGACTATAGCAGCCGAACGGCCACAACGATTTGTCGTGTTCTAGGGTTAAGGTTTCAAGAAATATGTGAGATCATATTCGAAAAATTCATTCATGAACCCTAAAGTGATTCTAAACCTAATATTTATGTTTATGTTTTCTGATTTTGAGTATGAGTGGAAATTTTTTTTGGTAGCTGATCTTAGACAAATTTGAAAAAAAATTTGTGCCAAACATGATTGAGATAGAAGATTTTTTTTGAAGATAATTCTTGGAAAGAAAACAAGAAAAATTTGAAAAAAATTTGGACTAGGGTTTAATTCTATTATCTAGAAATGTTGGGAGAGAAGAAAAAATAGAGGGAGAGAAGAAAAGAGTTGAGAGAGATAGGAAAAGAGTAGAGGGAGGGAGAAAAAATTTTAGAAAAGTTGTTTTTTATACCTAATGTTGGACTGTCCCCAAGTAAAAAAAAATGATAGCAAACTTATAATATTTGTAAAATTTTTTGGGCTGCTCCCGAATAAAATTGATGGTCACCTTAGAAAAAAAAAAACCTATGAAAAGTGGATTTGACTCGAGTTGGAGTTGAGCCTCCAAATCTGTCGCAAATTGGGTTGTACATCTTTGGACTTGCAAAAGAGTGTGCAAGTGTGCAACTCCACTTTCATACCAAGTCACCTCCAAGACCCCAGATTGAAAAAACAAACAAGAAAGAAAGAAAAATGGAGAAAAAGGTTGAAAGACATGAGAGAGAAAAGAAAAAAAAAGAAAGTAGATATCCCATTCTACACCTAAGCTGCCTCAACCCGGCCGGAAGAAAAGGTGGGCGGAGAGAGAAAAAGTCTAGCCAATGAAAGAAATAAACCAATCAACAAAAGAAAGAAAGTGAGAGAGAGAGAGAGAGAGAGAGAGAGAGAGCGCAATCAGCATCTACTACTATTCCTACTTCTGTTGTTGCTGCTGCAGAAGAAGAAGAAGAAGTGATGAGGAAGAACAGATCCGAGCAATTCCCAAGCTGATCCCAAAATTCCTCCGATCTGTTGTTTCAAAGAGAGAAAGATGAAGGTCCCGTGCTGCTCGGTGTGCCACTCGCGCTACGACGAGGCGGAGCGCGTCCCGCTCCTCCTGGCGTGCGGCCACGGGTTCTGCCGCGCGTGCCTCACCCGCACGTTCGCCGCCTCCCCCGACACCTCCCTTCCCTGCCCTCGCTGCCGCAGCCCCACCGTCGTCGGCAACAGCGTCTCGGCCCTCCGCAAGAACTTCCCCGTCCTCTCCCTCCTCTCCTCCTCCCCCTCCCCCTCCTTCGACTGCGACTCCACCGACGAAGACGACGACGACGACCCCAACTCTGACGGCGACGAGGACGACTACTTTCGGCAGCGGCGGCGGCGGAGTGGGAACACCGGACCCTCCGTATCCGGCCGCTGCTCCCCGATCGACCTCCCCTCCCACTCGGACCTCAAGCTGCTGCGCCGGCTCGGCGAGGGCCCGCGGCCAGGGCTGGAGGCCTGGTCTGCCACGCTGTCCAAATCCACACCATCGGCGGGATCAGACAAGTGCAGGCACCGTGTGGCTGTGAAGAAGGTGGCGGTGACGGAGGAGATGGACGTGGGGTGGCTGCATAGCAGGCTGGAGAACCTGAGGCGCGCGTCCATGTGGTGCAGGAACGTGTGCGCGTTCCACGGGGCTGTCCGGATGGATGGGCACCTGTGCCTCGTCATGGACAGGTGCGAGAGCTCAGTCCAGGCCGAGATGCGGCAGAACAGGCTATCGCTGGAGCAGATACTCAGGTTGCTACTCATCATATTAGGTTGTCATCATTGGTTTCTTTAGTTAGTAGTGGATACCAAGGTAGACAGGTAGTCAAAGGCGCAAGGCGAACTCGAGGCGCAAAGGGTCTATATCGCCGGAGGTGCAAGGCGCACTCAAGACGCACACCCGAGTAAAATGAGGCGCAAAATAAAAAATAACAAAAAAAAATATAAATAAACTAGTAACATAAGAAATAAAACTAAATAACATATTAAAATCAACAAAAACATGTTAACATAACCAAGTGAACTAGCATAGCAACAATAACCCTCAACAATACTAACAAGAATTTGTATTTTTTCTACTACGCTTTTAGTAAATTTTACTTTTTCAAATTCAATTGTAGCCAACTTTGGCAACCGTGGAAGGGCAACCTCTCTACCAGGCTACCACTTGTATGAGGTAAGGGCTATCTCCTTGTCTCATTTTTTTTGGTAAAAAAAAAAAAAAAAAAAAAAAAAAAAAAAAAAAAAAAAAGACGCGCCTTTTCTTTGTTGCGCCTTGTTAATAGGCGCACCTAAGGCGCGGCTTGGGTGCGCCCGGAGAAATATGCCTCGTCTAGAGAAGTGCGAGGCGCAGATGTTGTGCCTTGCTCCGAGGCGCGCCTTTGACTACCATGGTGGATACTATAAAAACGACAAATATGTCGGAAAAATAAACTTCTTAAACAGGAGTAGAAGCGACGAGTAGTTCCCTTTTGAGAAACTGATAATGGAAAGCTGTTTTCCCGGTGACGTGGGACTCGTAGGATCTGGAGTGTGCAGTTAATGGGTTTACGACGAGTTCATCTACTTGAAAATTGAAACTTGACATATATTCTGATAATTAGGTCGTTCTGGTTTCTATAGTTAGTATAGACGCACAAGAGGCACATAGGTTAAAAGAATTTATTAAACATAAGTGTTAAGCTAAAAGTAGCATGCTTTTGAAACAGGAGTATATAAGGAAGACATTTTCCCGTGAGGTGGGACTCATAGGAAAATGTAGTTGATAATGAGGGTAGGATCTTTAGAGATCAAATAGTGGGTTTGCAACTTTGTGTCCTGTTCCTAAACATGGAAATGAACATGGACAATGGTATTCTGATTTTGACACCTTATGGACAACTGGACTAGCCATAAGTTACTTAGTTTCCAGATCCTGGACATCTGCTGTAGGCTATTCATACTAGGTTGCATTGATCGAGTTAATGAATGTTGAGAATCAATAAGGGACTTTTAGTCCCACATCGAAATTTGTAGTATGTAGAGGAGCTAGACTCCCTATAAGTAGTGAAGTAGTCCATCAATAAAATCATCCCAACTATTATTTTCTACAGACACTAAAAAAAAAAAAAAAAAAAAAGTATCTCATCTCTCCCAGGTCCTTCACCTCAAACTCTTTGGCGAGTTTCGTCTTCAGCTTAGTGATCTCATCAGCATCATCACCTGTGATTACTATATCATCCACATATACAACAAGTATAGTTATGTGGCCTCTTGCATGCTGGAGGAAGACTGTGTGATCTGCATTTGTCTGATGGTACCCCATGCCAGTGACAGCCTTTCTGAATCTGTCAAACCAGGCTCGAGGAGATTGCTTCAGCCCGTACAGCGACTTCTTCAGTTTGCACACTCTTCCATGTGACGTTCCTTCACCTGAATCTGACACAGAGTAGCACCCCGGAGGAGTCTCCATGTAAACTTCTTCTTGTAGGTCTCCATGAAGAAATGCGTTCTTTACGTCTAACTGGTGTAGCTTCCACCCATAGTTTGCTGCAATGGAGACCAGCGTTCTTACGGTACTCATCTTCGCTACTGGGGCAAAAGTCTCATCATAGTCGATGCCATATGTCTGGGTATAGCCTTTTGCAACCAGTCTCGCCTTGTACCGCTCAACTTTTCCTTCTGGTGTTTCCTTCACTGTGTACACCCATTTGCATCCCACAGCTTTTTTCCCTTCAGGTAATGGCACCAGCTCCCATGTCTTATTTTTCTCTAGTGCCCCAAGTTCTTCCAACATTGCAGCTTTCCATCTTGGGTCCTTCTTTGCTTCCTGCCAATTCTTAGGTAAAGAAGTGGAGTCTAACGAAGTGAGGAAGGCTTGATAAGTCGGAGAGATATTAGAATAAGACAAGTAGTTGGCGATATCATGTTCATAATCTTGAAAACGAATAGGAGCCTTTCCCGCATTAATGCGAGAAGACCTCCTTAAGGGAGCAATGGGTGGTGGAGAAAGCATACCATCTGAGTCGGAGAGACCCGCTTCCGAATCCGAGTGATTCGGTACGGGAGTAACATCTTCAGGAGTTGGGGCAGGAGTAGACGAGGGACTTGGCACATTTGGCACAGGGCACGGCACAGTACTGGATGTCTGCTGTCTTTTTCTGTAAACTTGGAGCTCCTTTTCCTTTGTCTGCTTCTCCCCCTGCGTAATGTACGTATTGTCTTCTTCATCCTCCGTATCAGTATCAGTGATGCTGTCTCCCCCTTTCTGCCAGTTTGTCACGACAGGACAAGGTACCGACCCGACAACGACGTTTGGGCGTACGACCTCCCCCTCACGTCTAACACCCGCTGTGTGAGGCGTGTTCCCAAACGCAGAACCTTCGTCCGAACCATAATAAGGTTCCAGCTCTCTGAATGTAACGTCCATGCTTACAAACAGCTTCCGTTCAACCGGGCTCCAGCATACGTAACCCTTCTGTGTCCCGGTGTACCCAACAAAGACACACTTAAGTGCTCGAGGATCCAGCTTATCAACACCAGGCCTGTTATCGTGGACGAAGCATACGCAACCAAATACTTTCGGAGGAACGGTGTACACAGTTGTCCCCGTGAGCATTTCCAAAGGGGTCTTCCAGTCCAGTAATTGAGAGGGCATCCTGTTGATGAGATAAGAGGCTGTCAAGACAGCCTGCACCCACAAAAATTTAGGGACATTCATAGCCAGCATCATTGTCCGAGCCACCTCCAGCAGGTGCCTATTTTTTCGCTCGGCAACACCATTTTGAGCCGGTGTATAAGCACAAGAGGTTTGATGCAGTATACCATGAGAGGATAAATATGCATCAAACCTCTTTTTGGGTATCGAGGTGTGTAATGGTGAACAATGAATTGTTCTCTCACAAAGGAAATATGCACTAGATCTGCTGAAGGAGACATGAATGCTGGGATGCCGAGCAGCAGTCACTCCAATTGACCAGAAGTGCAAGATGGGAGCAGAAGCAGGAGAGCCTGTTGATCGCGAAAGGTATCAAAGGCTAGTAGGCAGACTGATTTATCTAGGGCATACTCGCCCTGATATCTCATTTGCTGTAAGTGTTGTAAGCCGCTATATGCATGATCCAAGAACGGGTCATATGGATGCAGTATTTCAGATCCTTAGATATCTGAAAGGGACGCCGGGAAAAGGACTGTGGTTCAAGAAGAATGGATGCACAGATGTTAAGGGATACTGCGATGCAGACTGGGCAAGCTGCATAGACGACAGAAGGTCTACCACAGGGTACTGTGTTTTTGTAGGAGGAAACCTGGTTTCATGGAGAAGCAAGAAACAGTCAGTGGTAGCACGGTCGACAGCTGAAGCAGAATACAGAGCAATTGCTCTAGGAGTATCAGAATTGCTATGGATAAAGGTGCTGCTGACAGAGTTGAAGCTAGACAAGGGGACACCATTGCACCTTCGGAGCGATAGTCAAGCTGCGATAAGTATAGCGAACAATCCGGTTCAGCACGACAGAACGAAGCACATCGAGATCGATCGATTCTCCATCAAGGAAAAGCTGGAACAAGGGATTCTGAAGATTGACTATGTTCGCTCAGAAGAACAAGTGGCAGACTGTCTGACTAAGGGTCTTAGTTCATTGAGTCTGTCAAAGCTATGTAACAAGATGGGGATGATTAATATCTATCGCCCATCTTGAGGGGGAGTGTTGAGAATCAATAAGGGACTTTTAGTCCCACATCGGAATTTGTAGTATGTAGAGGAGCTAGACTCCTTATAAGTAGTGAAGTAGTCCATCAATAAAATCATCCCAACAATTATTTTCTACAATGAACATGAGTGAATCTTGACATATATTCTGACACCTTCTAGACGATCGGACAACACATAAGCTCCTACTTTCCAGATGCCGTGGATTTTCTGTAGCCTAGCCCCGTGAAAAGGTTAAAGATAATGATGGCAATACACAAAAAAAACACAACTTATTCTGCCTATTACAGGATCATTTTTAGTTGGGTGTTACCAAATATAATTCTTAAAAGCGTTTATTTGAAAGCTGTGGAAGGACTTCCAATGAGCTATGTCATCACACATGGAGATATTCTTTCAGTCCCAAGAGAGAGATGCTGGCAGTAGTATACAGAGACCAAGATGGTTCAGATTCATTGTTGTAATGCACATATAATTTCTATATGATGCCCTTGAAGAGGATGGCTTATCCAACTGAAAATACATTGCCGATAACGGAAATAAGATGGAAAATGAGAATCAGGATCAAGCTAGGTTGATGTGCAACACACTTCCGTAGTATAATCTCAGAATGTATTGTAAATTTAGGAAATCTTATACTAAGCTTAACTAGTGTAGGTTCAAGGAGCTGCTTATATCATTCTGAGGTGACGCACATAGTTTTGCCTGAAGTACGTTATAATAATTTCTTGATACTTAGTGCTTCTTCTCGTAGGACTTCTAGAGCACTGGTCAATACGAAGTGCCAATTGACGATAAAACATCTCATCTCTGACTATTATTTCATTTATCATTGGTAATCCATCGCCATATGGCAACAAGCTTCGTGATTATAGAGACTCTTATGATGGCATGTGTGTCTTACCAATGCACTCGCACTCTTTACATTTCACCTCAGTGTAGTGGTTCTAGATGTCAGTACCGAGGTCCGAGTATACTGACATGTTTTATATTACGGTTTGTAGATATGGTGCAGATATTGCTCGTGGAGTGGCAGAACTTCATGCAGCTGGTGTTGTATGTATGAATATAAAGCCGTCAAATCTCCTCCTTGATTCAAACGGCCGTGTGGTGGTTTCTGATTATGGGCTTCCAGAGATTTTGAAGAAACCATTATGCCAAAAAGCTCGACCCGTTCCTGAGGAAAGTTCTTCAAGGATGCATTCGTGCATGGATTGTACAATGTTAAGTCCACAGTACACTGCCCCTGAGTTAATGGAGCCAGTAAAGAAGTCATTGAACATATTTTGGGATGAAGCAATTGGTAGTACATCTAGAGAGTCGGACGCTTGGAGCTTTGGATGTACCCTTGTGGAAATGTGTACTGGTTCTGTTCCGTAAGTGACTTAAAATTGTAACCTTTAACTCGATAGTTTCTGTAGGTGACTTAAAACTTTTTACTCATTAGCTCCTTAATGCATGCCAATCTTTATGCAGATGGGCTGGACAAAGTTCAGAGGAAATATACCGATATGTTGTCAAGATGCGGAGCTTGCCACCTCAGTATGCTAGAGTTGTAGGTGTTGGAATTCCCAGGGAGTTGTGGAAAATGATTGGTGAATGTCTACAGTATAAAGCATCAAAGAGACCAACTTTCCATGCAATGCTAGCAATATTCCTTCGTCATTTACAAGGGATACCTCGGAGTCCTCCTGCTAGCCCTGATAAGTAAATTATTGCATCCTTAAGTATAGATTGATCTCCTAAACAATTTTCAAATTGTAATTTCTGTTGCTGAGCCTCTTATCCTGAAATCATAGAACGAGACTATGGATTGGAACGAAATAGAAGAACTGATCAAATGAGATCCTTTTAGCACATTTAGGTATTCTTGTCCAACTGGTTTTCCAGTTCTTATAAAGCTATTCCAAGCAATTGCTAGCTTGTTTATAACATTTGTTCTTATTGGGGAACTCACATATTGGATATATGGTAATATAATTGTTTCACCTATTTTATATTTTAAGAAGTATACATAGCCCTAGACCTGCTGCCCTCCAGCAATCAAACACCAATAAAAGAAAGCGTTTTGAACTTGTGAGAATTGAGATTACATTCCATAGGTGTTTAAACTTCTCTTACCCTTTTTCTATTTTTCTTTAATGATGTTTACTGTAGAAAGTTTTTTATTATGATTAAATTAGACTTGAAGAGAGCATAAAACTTAGATAAAGCTTACTATTTGACCATTTAGACTCTTTTAATGGGATCTCTCCGTCTCATAATTCCGTCATCCTTCCTTTTTTTTATCAGATAATCTTGATCTCTTAATTTTGAAGCATAGCTTACTTCCTGTCCTTGCTACATCTGCCTAACTTTGCAACCTCTCCAAGCATGTCATCTTGCCTTCAGTATTGCTAAGGAATGCAGTGCTAATCCATTCTTCTTATTGCTTGTTCGCCTCTTCACTGCGTGTTGCCAACTCTTACATTGTTGTGATTGACCTCCGAATTTCCACTACTTGCTTCCTCCTGTCACCATCAACGTGTCCATCTTTTGCTAAACTTCATAGTAGTTTCCTGCCAAATCACCATCATTTGAGCTTTATCATGGTGTTTTTTTACTCTATATGCTGCAATAGAATAGGGACAGCTGTGAGTACTGCAAAATATGTGGTTCCTATTTTTAATAAACTTATTGTTGTAATATATTCCTATTCTAGCAGTATATCAGTGGAACCAAATTTTGTTTAATTTGAGCTTCATGCCCTTCTTGAGAGCTTGAGAGATATTTACGTTTCTGAAAGGATAATGTCCTCCGTCTGATACAGTTGTTTCATGAATGTTCCTTCAACGAATTCCACCGAACCGTCCCCGACATCCGTTTTGGAGGTTTTCCATGATAATCCTAATGTTTTGCATCGTCTTGTATCTGAAGGAGACATAAATGGTGTCAGGTATGGCTGCTTTCATAAAGTAACACCTTATCGGTTCAAATGCTGGAAACTGCGCGTTTGTTTGAATTTTCTATTCCCTTTTGTGTCTGCATTTTAGAGATCTTCTAGCAAAGGCTGGATCATGTGGAAATATCAGCTCAATTTGTTATCTTTTGGAAGCACAGAATGCTGATGGTCATACTGCACTGCATTTAGCATGCAGGAGGGGCTCTGCAGAGCTTGTTGAGACTATACTGGAGTATAAAGAGGCTAATGTCGACATCTTAGATAAAGATGGTGTACCGCCGATTGTGTTCGCTTTAACTGCTGGTTCTATTGGGTGTGTTCGTGCTCTCATCAATAGATCTGCTACTGTTAGATCTCAGTCGGGAGAAGGCTTTGGTCCGTCTATCTCTCAAATTTGTGTTTTTCATGGACAGCCTGAATGCATGCGTGTAAGTCATTGTAGGCACATTGTCTAGTATGGATTTTATTTCCTCCGAATGCAATCACTTCTCACTGTTATGATTGATTCCAGGAGCTACTACTGGCAGGCGCTGATCCGATCGCAGTGGATGATGAAGGCGAATCCGTTCTGCATAGAGCAATTGCCAAGAGATTCACTGAGTGTGCTATTATCATATTGGAAAATGGAGGCTGCAGATCAATGTCCATTCTGAATTCAAATAGAAAAACGTAGGATCCCATAAGCATTCTGGAAGCTTTATTCTGAGCTTCATTCGCCTAGCCGGAGAAGCATTATATATATATATAGCTTGTATTTCTAGAGGATTTTATAAAAAAATATACCATTGTCTAAATCCAGATCTCAATCCATAAAATGGACGTTTGACCCGCGCGGGGTGGTTGTCGTTGTTGGTGTGTGTGTGTGTGTGTGTGTGTGTTTTTTGGGGGGGGGGATGTTGCATGTGGGAATAAATTAAATATTCAACCCTCAAGAGATTTTCGGTGTAGTGGACTTCAACAGTATGTTAATTGGACACTTGAATTATGGAAATGTTAAAAAAAAATCATATACCAAAAGTTTATTGAAACTGATAGCAGAATAATAATTTATGTCATTCAACATAGGTTGTGTTCAAGAAGAGATGACTCTTGAGTTTTTGCACAAGAACTTGTAGATGATGAGATTTGACCTTTTGCCTATCTTGCATAGAAATAACCATGACACTAGCGTTTATTACATATGAATATATTTGAGAAACCATTAGTTGTTTTATATGATATGATGAATTGGTTAATGTTAAGATATAAGTTTAATGTGATATCATTTAAGAAACGTCCTGGCTTGCCCTCTGTAATAATGTTGTGTCGCATGCCTGCTTTTAAAACTATTCTTACTCTTAAATTCGTCCTTATACAACCGTGTCTAAGGTAGAACACTTATTATCTGAATATAACATGTAGGATTGAGATATCCTATTCCAATAGTTAAACTACTGTTTTCTCTGTCAAAAAAAGTTTACTGGTTTTTATGTTCCATTTTGTTATTGAAATTTGCAGTTCTCTTTTGGGCTTTGACTGAAGGTTAAAATGATTTCCACTTAGTTAATTATGACAGTTATTCTGGAATTACATTCTATTTGTTCTCCGCACAAATGAGAGTACGGATAATGTTACCATTAGAACTAGCTTGTTTTGGCAATACTAGTCATCCTTACCATAATATGATTTAGATACCTAGGTATATGGATAATGGATTCACTACTATAAGTTGTAATATTTTATAGAGAAGGAGTGACCGTACTTTTTTCTTTCTTTTTGTTAGATATTTAATCTTTTTTCTGCTACAGACCATTACACTTGTGTGTTGAGTCGTGGAACGTGGCTGTTGTAAAAAGATGGGTAGAGGTTGCTTCACAAGAAGAGATAGATGAAGCAATTGACATACCAAGTCCAGTTGGAACAGCGTTGTGTATGGCTGCTGCTCTTAAGAAAGACCGTGAGATTGGTAACTTACATTGACAACTCTCCTTTTAACTAATATTAGTTAAGCATATTTCTCTCTTGTGTTTGTGCATTCTTTGATAGTAGTCAACAACAAACTCAGCTATCTGAATCTTTTTCATGGCCTTCTTTCAAAACTCTCATATCATTATAGGCCTTCTTACTAGCCATAGATGCATAAAACAATTTGGTGTTAGCATCACCAACCGAGATCCATAGGCCTCTCAAACTCTGTCTGGTTTGGATTTCATCACATTGGCCAGAGAAGCATGATTGGTACAGAATTTATTGCATTTTCTTGAGCTCTTTGCTGATCCTATTGCCTCTTAGACATGACTGTTGTGGTTTTGAAGAATGATTTATTTCTCATGGAATAATAATTTTGCTACAATTCAGTTAGAATAATATTTTGGTTTTCTGATTATATACCAAGAAACATGCTTGACAGCTTACGATGGTTCAGCGAACCACATCTTGTCTTTGTCCCCAAAACCATTCTCTAGAGGAAAATGAGAGTTCAGTAACAACATTTTAGTTGGATTTTGAGATAATGTATCTAAATATCTAGTTCACAGACAATTTGCATTTCGTTTATATTGCAAAGAAAGGGAGCATTATGGTGAATAAACATTTTACAGAAATCTTCTGTACCTTAGATTTCAATATTCGTGGTATAGTTTGATACTTCCTCTCAGCATGAGAATAAAAAGCATTTTCATTCTGTTTTCCCCCCTTGAGAAGAGCATCTACCTTCACAAATGATGGAAATTGCCATCTTCATGACTAAAGCATTCAAGCTGAAGCTTCTGCTCCTAAATAAAAACACATTCTAAATGACACAGTGACATATTGACGACAATGCTGTTATTAAATATGACTAAATAAGTAATTGAAACATGTTTAACTATCAACAGCTTAGGAAGTGTACAGTTGTAGAACTTGGAAATAGAATACAAGGGAGAGAGAACTTGTGCTTCCAAATAAAAGCACATTCTAAATGACACAATGACATATTGAAGACAATGCTGTTCTTAAATATGGCTTAGTAAGTAATTGAAACACGTTTAACTATCAACAGCTTAGCAAGTGTACAGTTGGAGAACTTGGGAATGGAATACAAGGGAGAGAGAACTTGTGATTTTCCTTTCGGTCCTGTGAGGATGCTGAATGTATGGTCTTTCTAGGCTTCCTTGCAAGCTTCATTCTTTTGAATCTCATACTAACCTCTTAAGCTTTTACAGCTTTGGTTGTTTCTGGCGATGGCACGCTTCGTATGGGAACTGTAGAAGTTTACCCAATAGGCCAAAAGCATATACCTTTAGTATGATTCAGGCTTTCTGCTTTGAAAAATTGCGTGAAAACTAGTGTAGGAGACCAGAGCTACTTTGTCTATACTTCTAAGCATAACGGCTTCTTTGCTAATTTGGTTCGAGGAAGTGCATCAGAATATTTAGATGAAGGATCTTGGATTTATGGTAACATGAATTGTGGTTCAACGTATGGTTTAACCGTTTAGGATATTGGAAATGGTTAAGAACTTATAAAGTGTCATCCGTCTTGTCTTTTTGTGGTTGTAGGCATGGGAGATGAAAGGGAAGATAACAGTGGCTAACCATAGGTTGTCATGGAAATCAATTCATCTCCTTAATGTCGAGTTCAATCTTAAAAAACAAGTAAAATTTAACCAAATACCCTTGAACTAAAATTAACACAAATTGTTGTCCTTGAACTTTATGGTCTCTCCAGAACCTATGTTTGTCTGGTCCAGGAAAGAATTTATTTCCTCTTAACACCCTTCAAGTTCAGTATGGCCAGTGGACAAGTTTAACTTTCTCCAACGCTTTAACATGGTTAAAGAACAAGTTCAACTAGGACTAAACAAATTCTAACAGCGACAGAAGAAATAGAATGGGCATATTGGTTTACTTTCAATCGGGAAAGACACCATTATCAGCTTTATCGTGTTCTCTTTTGGAAATGCTGAGATAGTTATTCATCTACTATCTGACTATCATACCCACAAAATAATCAACGAGAAGCACAAAATCTACTAGACTTTCATGGAAAGAAGCCCAAAGAATTTTATGCATAACAAAGCTTATGCACAACTCTCAGTCTTATGTTGTTGTTTTGGCCTTCTTTACTAAAAAATAGACCCACATTGCCTAGGCCAAATGGGATGTATTTCTTTATATAGCTTTGCTTGTGGAGAGATGCACATGAGGCTTGGATAGGCACATGGGTGCTGTATGGGGGTGTTTTTCTAGTGGAAAGAAGACTAACCCAACAAATGAAGCATTAATGCTTTTTGTTATGCTCTTGGAATTAATTTTCTTTGTAGCTAAGTCCCGTAGGGGCTTAGCGACTCGGACTCGGACTCGGACTCGGACTCGGACTCGGACTCGGGCTCATGAGGCGTAATGTGGCGTTTTGTTGGCGCACTTTGCACTTAGCACGTCTGCCCGATGGCGCACCAGTTGGCGCAACAGTTTGCGCGCAGTGAGTGAAGCGCGCACTGTGCGCGAGTGCTCGAGTGCGCGTGCTATCCGCAGTTGGTGCAATTGGCACAGTTGGTACGCGCTGTGCGCCAATTGGCGCAGTCGTGTCTGTGCACGATTTGAACGGTTACGAAACGTTCGGGAACGATTTTTTTCACGTCCCGAATGTTTTGCTTACTGGGCGGTTACTGCGCGTGCCTATATAAGTTCCTCTTTTCTCTCTCATTGCGGAAAGTTCATTTTCCAGACAATTTCTTATGAATTTTCAGAGGGCAAAGAAGAGAGTAACAATGCGCCATTTCGTGCCATCCGAGGAGTCTTTGCGCCATCCGAGGAGTAGAAGAGCATAGTGTTTCATAAGTAATTTTCTGAACTTGCTGGTTCCTGGAAGCTATTCGTGTGGGACGAATTTAGATTTGAGCGTCGGTGTCACCCTAGCAGGCTTTCTTTTCTTATGTTCATTTCCTTTTCGACTTGAAATCTCGTTTTGAACGAGATTTTTTCTGATCCAATCAGAAACTTTCTGTGTTATTTCGACGCTGATACTACGAAATCATTTGTGCCTTCCTCGAAGTGCTGCATCTGATTTTGTCTCTCTGAATCCTTCGGGATCTCAATAGTGCTTCTTCGAAGTGTTGCCAAAACCAATTTTTCATCTGAACATCATGCCCCGGGATTAACAATCTCAAAGCTAAACTTTACAAGATGGAAAACTCTTGTGCTCCACTCATCAATTCTAACTTTAACCAGTTAGAGAAATTCGATAGAGAGTAATACCAAATCTGGAAGAGGAAGGTTAGCATTTTTAATCTTCAACTTGCGGAAGTCGACCACGTGCTAACTGAGGAAGAACCTAAGGTTCCAGAAACTGGGTCTGCATCTGCAATTACTGCTGCTACTACCAAACAGACCAAATGGAGAAGGGAAAATAGTCTCTGTAGGCTTCTAATCCTTAATGCTATGGAGGACTCCCTGACAGAATCTTACTCTAAGAAGAACATTGCCAGAGAGATATGAGAGTCTCTGAAAAAATTATATGAAGATGACACAGGAGCAAGATATTTATCGTCGATAAATATCATAAATGGTTTTTTGAAGACGAGAAGACGATGCTGCCTCAGGTGAAGGAGTTCCTGAAGTTGCGTCAAAAATTGGAAGACGAGGGGATGCCCCTCAATGGCACGTTCGTTGTTGGAGGGATCGTCTCCAAGCTCTCCGCAGGATAGAGCAAGTTCTATGCGAACATGCATAGGAAGAAACTAGAGATCAGTCTGGAAGATCTCCTACAAGAAATTTATGTTGAGGACCAGATGAGGGCTCAACTGAAGGTGGACGCTTTGTCCAAACAGATAGCTAACGCCAATTTGGTCCACACGAAGGAATCTAAGGGAAAGCATGTGGCTTCCCACAACAAGAAGAAGGATCTCAAAAATCTGAAAGTGAAGGAGACTTCTTTCAAGCAACAGAAGCCAAAGTCCAAAGTGACTTGCTTCAACTGTGGCAAGAAGAGCCACTACAAGAGTAAATGCAAATCCAAGCCCAAGCAATCAGAGCAAGGTGAGTCTAGTAAGGTTTCTATGGTTACTGACGTAATTGCTATGATTGCTCAGGTCACTGTGCTGGGGGCAGACTCTGACTGGTGGGTAGACACTGGTGCCACCTGCTATGTCTGCTCAAACAAGGAATGGTTCACCACATACACACTAACTTCTGAAGTTGTTATGGTGTCGAACCAGGCACAAGCTGAAGTACAAGAGATCGGAACGGTAGTGTTGAAGCCGACTTCAGGGAAGTCTCTGACGCTTCAAGACGTGAAGCATGTTCCTGCTATCGCAAAGAACCTGATCTCTGGAGGCCTACTCTGTAACGCAGGCCTAAGGATGGACATCAATGCTGGCCAGATGGTGATGTCCATAAAAGGAACATACTTCGGGAAAGCGTTTTATACCGAAGGAATGTTTAAACTTCAGCTTGTAAATCAGTCTCATGAAATTAATGCAATCGCTCATTCTGATTATACTCTTGAGTTGTGGCATAATAGACTAGGACATGTTTATTGTAAAACAATAAACAAAATGTCTAGTCTAGGACTTATCTCCAAATGTGGGGGTAAGGTAGAGAAATGTGAAGTGTGTGCTCAGACGAAGATCACAAGGAAACCCTTTCCTCGGGTTAATCGGAGCACAGATCTTCTGGAGTTGGTTCACTCCGATATCTGCGACTTCAAACAATTCTCTACGAAAGTCGGGATAAAGTATTTCATAACCTTCATCGATGACTTCTCAAAATACGCGTTTGTCTACTTGCTGAAGTCTAAATACGAAGCGTTCGAGAAGTTCAAAGAGTTCAAGGCCGAGGCTGAACGGCAAACTGGACAACTCAAGAGAATAAGAAGTGATCAAGGCGGAGAGTATCGATCTCATGAATTTGTATCGTTCTGCAAAGAACATGGAATCATCAACGAGACTACTGCTCCGTATTCTCCTCAATCTAACGGAGTAGCAGAAAGGAAGAACAAAATGTTGACAAAAATAATAAACTCAATGCTGTTGACTGCGGGTCTTCCAAAATGCTACTGGGGAGAAGCTGCATTAACGACCACTTTTATTCTGAATAGAGTGCTTTATGCAACTTCGGGCATCACTGCTTATGAACTCTGGTTTAAAGTCAGACCTAACTTGAATATCATTTGAGTGTGGGAGTGTCTGGCATATGTGAAGCTCCCAGATCTGAAGATTCAGAAGCTCGGGACAAGGAGTACAAAGACGATCTTCTTGGGATATGCCGAGAAGAGTGGTGCTCGGAGATTTCTTGATATATAATCAAATCATATCATTGAATCTCGCGACGTAGAATATTTTGAAGATAAATTTGCAAGGCAAAAAAATATTGTTCTTGCGGACATTCCGGAAAATAATGAGGGTGCACAGGAAATTGAAGTTTCCAATGAGAGCGTAGTCCAAGAAGAAGTTGTTGAAGAAACAACTGTTGAACCAGAACTCGCTGAGCCGTCAACTAAGCGAGTGAGGAGACCGAAGGATTTCGGAGATGACTTTGTCACCTATCATGTGGAAGCAGATCCGCTTACCTATGATGAGACGATGAATGTAATGTCCCGCTCCGCACGGCGCATTACGCTGAGGCGTTGACTCAAAGAGTCGCGTTGACCGAATGAAATGTATTGATGCGAATCGATACGAGAGAGAAGTTGTCCCGAGCAATGCATCAAACTAAGTCGATGCGAAGAGTTGCATTGTCCCAAAGAATGCATCGAGTTGAATCAATGCGAAGCGCCGCATTACCCCGAAGGATAAGTGCGTTGAGTTGGCTCGAAGATTCTAAGAAATCGAATCGACCAAGGCGCAAGTCCGAATCGATGCAAGTATTGATTTTAGTTGGTTTCATGTGCAGGCTATACGTTTACGCTGAAATATTAGAGGTCGACATTTTGCCTTATTCAGAAAGGGGTCCGCGAAATCAATCGTCGCCTTGCGACGGACTGAGACGTTGGCACAGTAAGCCAAGTCAGACGTATAATTCAATGAAACACGAAGTACTCGAATAGTTAAGTCAGGAGAGTTGGCCGTGCAACGAAGTTATGAAATCGAGCTGCATCGGCTCGGCGAAATGACAAGGCGTATCGACTCAAGGTGGGAAGATTGACTCTTCTTTTTACTCCTTCATGCCTAAGTCAGAATATATCATTGTATGCTAAGTTAACCTATCGACGCCACGGACATGGTCCGATCGGAAGATAAATCGTAGTGTGTGTCGAACACTAGTTAGAACAATTGAAATGAAACGTGCATCAAATGCACGAGTCGCTATGGAACATTGTATATAGGCGAGCGCCTCGGTGCGCAAGCCGCAAGAACATGGGATAACTGTATTCGGCAAGTGCCTTCGTGCACGAGCCATTCCGTGCCTTCGCGCACGAGTTAGAAAGGCTAGCACATTGAAAGATAATAGGCGAGCGCCCTAGCGTGCAAGCCACGAACATTGAACACTAGGTCATAGAACATGGAAATACGGCTTCGATGCGTGCAGCAAGTGCACGACGCGAGGGAAAATATGATAAATGTGTCGAAACGTGCCTACGTGCACAAGATCATAAAAGATGGCTTCGTTGCGAAAGAATACAGTTGTGGCATGAATGTGGCAGAACTGTCAGATATGACATGATGCCTCGAAAGGTGTTCGGGACCTTCGGGTCCTTCGGTTGACGAACATTGAGTTGAGGCATGATGCCATTGAACAGTGAAACGAAGTATGAAATGTAAGAACATAGAAAGTAAATGGAAGAAATACGAGATGATAAAGTCTGAGTCTCGGACTCAAGACTATGGTTGGTTGTTTGATAAAGTCTGAGCCTCGGGCTCAAGACTATGTTTGGTTGTTTGAATAATAGGTCGTTGCATGGTCGAATGGACTTAAGATAATTGTGATAATCTTCCGTGCACGGAACGTTCCCTCTGAACGGGTACACCGGGGCATCGGGATCGTTCGGCCTAGGAGGGATATAATCTTTGATGGACGCTCATCTGTAAAGATGATTAGCACCCGGTTGTAGATGTGAAAAGCCGCAAATGATAGTAGGCACGCGGTATGTTTCGGTTGTTGGGATAGCAACCCAACCCGTGAAACGTCGGGCTACCCAAATTCGAGAAAGAAAAGAAAGAGAAAAGAAAGAAAGGAAAAGAAACAAAGAAACGCCTTTAGTCCATTTTGGCGCGAATACGCCGACGACCATTTCATATAGTTAAGGAACGAAGGGTTGAAAGTGCAGGCGCGTATGTGTCCCGTATATCGATCCTGCATAGCGAGCACTTATAACATGACAGGGAAGGAATGGGACGTATTCACCTTGCGTCGGTGCAAGGGCGAGTGCGTCTATGTTGGTAAGAAGTCGCGCCACGAAACAAACACGAGATTATTTACCTGCTTGCCTATTCAATTCGAATAACATGCTTGCCATGATAACATGCTTTACTGCTTTCGAATATGCCATGAAATCGACCCTAAGGAGAATATAGCAAGATCATAAGCTAAGTTGCATGCTTGAACATAAATACTAAAATGTCGGTTTAGAAGGAAGGTCTTTGCATCAGTACATGCGAGGACGAACCTACTCATCCCCCACCAGCTTTCATGCAGGGTGCTGGGAATGGATTGCTCGCGGCGGAGCTTCGCTTGAATGCGTTGAGGCTTGGAATGCCGAAGCGTATTGAAGTATGCGACCACATTGACGCTCGGACTTGCAACATGATTGATGCGGCCGAGATATAGAAGGCATGATGTATGGAACGGTGAAATCCTTTGTGGGCAAGAGAGAACCTGAGTGTTGTAGCCAAATCTGACATATATTGTTGGGCTATTGAAAGCCTTTGTAATCTCAGTTCGAATATCAATAAAGAGAATTGTTTCGTATACTCTGTTTTTCTTTCGTTGTTAATATTAAATCAAAGATTACCATTTGAGAACTTGTCATCTTGCCTTGCACGAGCGCAACTTCAGGCTCGTGCGGCATCACGCCCCCTGCGAGGACGATGATTCGGGTGATTCCGGGTCGGAGCGTGACAATGAAGACCAGAGACGCTCTTTTCTGGAAAGAGGCGATAAACAATAAAATTGATTCAATCACCTCTAATAACACTTGGGTGTTGGTTGATCTTCCTGAAGGAGCGAAATCCATCGGATGTAAATGGATCTTCAAGAAGAAGATGAAAGCAGATGGAACTATTGACAAGTTCATGGCTAGGCTAGTAGCCAAGGGGTTTTCTCAAAAGCAGGGGATTGACTACTTTGACACGTATGCTCCAGTAGTCCGGATGACCACCATCAGAATGTTAATTGCTCTCGCAGCAATACATAAGTTTGTGATACATCAGATGGATGTAAAGACAGCTTTCCTGAATGACGAGCTGACCGAAGAGATTTACATGCAACAACCAGAAAGATTTGTCGTCAAGGATCTTGAAGACAAAGTCTGCAAGTTGGTAAAATCCTTGTACGGTTTTAAACATGCTCCCAAAATGTGGCATGAGAAGTTTGACAAAGTCATAAGGTCAAATGGCTACAGGGTCATCGAGACGGACAAGTGTGTTTACACGAAGTTCGCTGAAAGAAGAGGTGTAATCGTTTGTCTGTACATGGATGACATGCTGATCTTAGGTACGGATATGGGCTGTGTCACGGAGACAAAGAAATTCATCTCAACCAAGTTCAGTAGGTGTAATTATTTGTCTGTACGTGGATGACATGCTGATCCTAGGTACAGATATGGGCTGTGTCACGGAGACAAAGAAATTTATCTCAAACAAGTTCAGTATGAAGGACTTTGGTGAAGCTGATGTGATCTTAGGCATTAAGATCATCCGGACAGACACTGGACTGGCGTTGTCACACTCTCATTATACTGAGAAGATGATCACACGCTACGGGTATCAGGATCTTCCAGTGATCGATACGCCTTACAAGTGTGACATGAAGCTGAAGCCTAATTCGTGGGAAAGCGTCAGGCAGCTGGAGTATGCAAGTGTCATCGGGAGTTTGATGTACGCTACTATTGCCACTAGGCATGACATAGTTTTCGTCGTGGGAATGCTGAGTCGATTCACGAGCAACCCAGGCATTGAGCGTTGAGCATTGGAAAGCTGTGAGACGGGTAATGAGATATCTCAAGAAGACTCAGACATATGCACTGCACTACAGCGGAGATCCGCTGGTCGTAGAAGGTTTCAGTGATGCGAGTGGTTGTTCAGAGGTGGAGAGCGAGAGATCCACAGGTGGATTCATTTTCACAATGGATGAAGATGCTATATCGTGGAAGTCGAATAAGCAGACTATGCTCTTTCGTTCCTCCATGAAATCTGAATTCTTTGCACTTAGAAGCATTAAATTTCAAAGCCAAGCCTCTACCAAACAAACAATTAATCAAATTTATTAGAATAATATGTAACAAGTCGCAAACACCTAAAAAGAGCTTAAAAGATTAAACACGATCACTAAGTTTAATCCTTAGTATAAGTTTAAGTACACCAAAATTCACTTCAAAATTATATGAAAACACAAAAATATAAGCTCAAAAGATCAAAAATTCAATTATTAGCGTTCTTAACATAATTTCAATTCCACTAAAATCCATTTTAAGTCCTAATAAACTGATTCTTAACTAAAACATAGATAAAAATGAAAAAGAGTAATATAAAGTTAATCACGAACAACATTCTAAGGGAAGGATATATATATATATATATATATATATATAAGCGGTTAGGTATTTTCGGTACGGTATTACACTCAAACCGTTACTACTATTATTATACCATATTTTGATCGGTTCGGTAATTCGGTATCGGTACATAATTTCGGTTCGGTTTTTCGGAATTTTTGTAATCGGTATTCGGTCGGTTTTTCGGTAGCGGTCGGTATTTGCTCACCCCTACTAGGTAGGGATAATGCCTTGTTCACCCCAGTCATTAGCGGCGTAGCACCGCAAATAGGCAGATAGCCTAATGCTGTATGATAAAATTAAAGAGTTGTAGACAACACTACAAAGGGGACGATGTCCTCATGTTACAGTGGCACAACACCACGAAGAGGTACCCAGACAGGGGTAAAGCCTCGGTCTCGCAAGCCATGTCGTCGCGACGTAACACCGCAAAGAAGCGCAAGACTTCATGCTGGGTAGTTTGGCACTACAGAGAGGCTTGTGACCTTGTGCTACAGTATGACACTACGATGAGGTTCCCGGGTAGGGGTAATGCCTCGGCTTTAAGCCATGTCATAGCGGCGTAGCACCGCAAGAAAGTACAAGGCTTCATGCCATGTCTCTTTAATAAAGAACTAGAGTGTATGGACAGAGATAGCAGGACGTCTCTTGAGGGTAAACTTGTAGACGTCCAAAATACATACACCGAAACCAGGCTGGCACAGGGCGTTTAATGTATAGCCAGAAGCATATGTGACTACATTGTGTGAGTGGGAAGAATTGCAGCTATGGTACAGAATTCAAGGCTTAGTCCATTATTGTAGCATACTGTTGTTTGATCTATGCGGGAAGATTCAAGTCGTCAGCGACATCTATCTTAATGCGTGATGAACAGTCACTGTGGGGAACATTCAAACCCATATAAAGAGATATGTGGGAAATTGTTGTTGTTTTGGCCTTCTTTACTAAAAAATAGTCCCACATTGCCTAGGCCAAATGAGATGTATCTTTTTATATAGCTGTGCTTGTGGAGAGATGCACATGAGGCTTGGATAGGCACATGGGTGCTATATGTGGGTGTTTTTCTAGTGGAAAGAAGACTAACCCAACAAATGAAGCATTAATGCTTTGTCATGCTCTTGGAATTAATTTTCTTTGTAGCTAAGTCCCCTAGGGGCTTAGCGACTCGGACTCGGACTCAGGCTCATGGGCTCATGAGGCGTAATGTGACATTTTGTTGGCGCACTTTGCACTTAGCACGTCAGCATCGTCACTAGGCGCATAGTGCGCTTCAGTTGCGCGAGTCTCTGCGCTGCTGATCGCACGTCCGTTAGCGCGGCCTGATCGTGCGGCCAGATGGCGCTGCCGACGCCCCAGTTGGCGTGGCCAGAAGGCGTTGCCCGATGGCGCGCCAGTTAGCGCAACAGTTTGCGCGTAGTGAGTGCAGCGCGCACTGTGCGGGTTGTGCGCGATTGTGTGCGAGTGCTCGAGTGCGCACACTATCCGCAGTTGGTGCAATTGGCGCAGTTAGCGCAGTTGGTACGCGCTGTGCGCCAATTGGCGCAGTCGTGTCTATGCACGATTGAACGGTTACGAAACATTCGGGAACGGTTTTTTCCCACGTCCCGAACGTTTTGCTTACTGGACGATTACTGCACATGCCTATATAAGTTCATCTTTTCTCTCTCATTGAGGAAAGTTTATTTTCCAGACAATTTCGTACGAATTTTCAAAGAGCAGAGAAGAGAGTAACAATATGCCATTTCGCGCCATCCGAGGAGTCTTTGCGCCATCCGATGATTCAAAAGAGCAGAGTGTTCCATAAGTTCTTTTCTGAACTTGCTGGTTCTTGGAAGCTGTTCGTATGGGGCGAATTTAGCTTTGAGCGCCGGTGATCAGCCATCCGATTGAACGGTTACGAAACGTTCGGGAACGGTTTTTCCCACGTCCCGAACGTTTTGCTTACTGGACGATTACTGCACATGCCTATATAAGTTCATCTTTTCTCTCTCATTGAGGAAAGTTCATTTTCCAGACAATTTCGTACGAATTTTCAAAGAGCAGAGAAGAGAGTAACAATATGCCATTTCGCGCCATCCGATGATTCAAAATAGCAGAGTGTTCCATAAGTTCTTTTCTGAACTTGCTGGTTCCTGGAAGCTGTTCGTGTGGGACCAATTTAGCTTTGAGCGCCGGTGATCAGTCACCCCAGCAGGTTTTCTTTTCTTCTGTTCATTTCCTTCTCGACTTGAAATCTCGTTCTGAACGAGATTTTTTCTGATCTAATCAGAAACTTTCTGTGGGATTTCGACGCTGATACTACGGAATCATTTGTGCATTCCTCGAAGTGCTGCATCTGATTTTGTCTCTCTGAATCCTTCGGAATCTCAATAGAACCTTCTTCGAAGTGTTGCCAAAACCAGTTTTTCATCTTAACATCACGTCCCGGGACTAACATCTTATACACAGACCATTGCCAGAACAAATAAGTAATCCAACATTGCACCTTTTCTCCAACCACCAAACTCAACAAGGGTAAAATGCCACGGCCAACTGGAAGATGCTGCCCAAGCTTGTGTCTCGGCATGCAAAAATCCTGTTGTTGTGATTGTTCGTTTCATCATTAATATTAATTCGTTGTTCACTCTCCCTTAACTAATCGCCAAGGCTGCGTCGGGTAGGTGATTCCCATCTTTATTTTTGCTCTATGTTTTGTCTCACAACAGATTGCAAGGGCCACTGGTAGCAGACGTGGCATATTTCCTTATTCTTTTCATTGGATTTTAAAGAACTGGCATACAACATCCAATTAGAATGGGATTGGCTAAGGAGCCTAAGAAAGGTCTATAAAGGATTTGACAAAGCTGTAGGACTGGATGTCAACCTGAGGTCAACCCTCTATGTTGGTGCTAAATTCCTAGCCAAGGTAGCTATGAGCATGAGAGAGAGGGTCATGCCATAAAATCTACACGGTAGTTGGCAAGTATGTAAACCTACCTTTGTTAAACTCATTCAAGTAAGGAGCATCCTTAAGTTCCCCTAGACTACAAAAGAGTAGACGAAGAAGTGAGATGATATAATTTTCTTTAGGAAACTGCATTCATCTGAATGACACATTAAACCAAAGAGTGGAAATGAATGACATTCGAGTTCATTTTCGTGTTCAAGCTCGGCTCATTAATGAACCCCAGTCGAGATTTTATCAAGACAAACTGATTGAGTTCACGAGCTCCTCTGTTCATGCAGCCGTATTTCTATTGATTATGTAGTATCATCAGTTGGGTTCGTAGGGACAGTTTCATTTCTGTGTTTCTAGAATTCAGATGCAGGGATTGCATCTTATGTTACAGTTAGCCAGGTGCTACTACTCTGGTGATGTCAATTCTGTAGTCTAGCAACTATTCTTTCATTGATCTTGCAGAGTTTCCATTTGAAGATCCTAATCAACGTTCGCAGTTTCGGTATTGGAATTGGTATCGGATCATTCCTATGTGTATCAGGATTGGCGTTATCGGATCGGAGTATCGGAAAGAAAATAATTATTAACAATTTAGAAAATATATTTTATACTTGGGCATAATTTTAAGTGTTGCTTCTTAGCAGTTTTGAAATTGAATGAAATAGTAGTCACCCTTGCCAATTGGTTTACATGCGATAGATAAATTTTCGTTTTGTATGCATGCTTTTACAATTTTACTATGCTTTTACACCCTTGTTGATTGTTCTTTTTCGTTCAATTTTCTTTGCCGAATTGACCAGAAAAGAGACCTCCAATGTCGGTATCAGTCAGTATCGGGTATCGGATCGGAACATGCCAAATCGTATCAATATTTTCCGTATCGGATTGGTATTGGTCGATACTGCAAACTATGATCCTAATTTTGTATGCAAAAGAGGATGCTAGTGCTATTATTTGCATCTCAAATGTGATGTATAAAAAAATATACATTCCACTTGAACTTTCAAGTCCGGTTAGTTGTAATCCTGCAACTATTAGCTATTCAATATGAAGATGACATTTAAGAAAACAAAATGCATAGAAGAATTTAACAATTATTAGCCTAAGTTGTGTCTTCTAAAAGTATAACTAGAAGTCTTAGAAATAAGGGGATTGTTCTTCCCTGAGTTTTTAGAAGAGTATAGCTTCTTGGATACGAGGGAGATTTTTGTTAAAGGCTATTTGAGGATCACCACTTATGTATATTAAGGGTTGAGAACTTACTTGTGAGGCTTTTGCTACTACTACTACTACTACTACTATGATTGAGAACTATTGTCTGTTTCCTCACCAATAAAACCTACCTTTGTCATTTGGAAAATAATATCTTGATCGGAATTGCTTCAATAAAAGATTGAGATTGCTCGTTGATAGAGTCATAAGTTTTCTTATTTGGGTACAATCAAGTAGTTGTTGGTGTATTTATCATATATATATATATATATATATATATATATATATATATATATATATATATATATATATTGAGTTGCAAATTAGGGTTTTATTCCCTTGCACTGTCTTCTCTTATTTCTCTCTTCTCCTTTCTCCTCTCTCTCTTCTTCTAAATTGTTAGTCCCTTGACGAACAATCGATGGAAAAACACGAGTTCAGAAACAATTGTAAAGACAATGTTTCTGGCAACAACACCCTAAAGAAGGTGAAGTTGTATTACGAGAATCTAAAAAGATTATTTCGTAATGTTTCTCGAAGGCAACAGAACCGTATAACTTCTAAAGAGAAGTGACGGTATTCTCGAAGGCAACAAAAGATGATCAACAACAGTTGAGTCTCAGATTCTCGAAGGCAACAGAAAGAGGGAGGAAGAAGAAGAACGGATCTCGCTGGGGTGTAGAACACCGGCGCTCAAAGCTATACCCGCAGTACGGATAAGCTCCCAGGAACCATCAAGTTCAGGAGAACTTCTGGAACGCTCGTAAGTCAATATTTGAGACTTGAACGGACTTCCTGGACTTAACAGACTCCCTCAACTCTCTTCTTGGTGCATCTTTCAAAGGAGGCCAAGGGGCTCTATTTATAGAGTGGAGTTGAGACTTCACCTCTTCTCCTATCCGATGTGGGACTAAAATACCAATACTCAAAAATAGAGTTTGATATTTTAGATCATCCCACAATCAGCATAGAAGTGTGCCAGTCCACGCCTACCCCCCGAACACTCCCGTGCATGCACGAGACATCCTGGAGTCCATGTCCGAGTCCGAGTCCGCATCCGCACAACAAAAATTAACTTTCATCCTTGTTGGATTTAATCCTTTTTTCTTCTAGAAAAATACTTCCACATGGCACAAACTTGTGCCCCACTACACCTCATGTGCACACCTCAACACAAGCAATGCATTATATTGAGATAATCACCATTTGGTGTAGCCGATGTGGGACTATCTTTTCTAGTCCAAAGGCAAAAACACCAACAATCCCCCACATATCTCAATATATGGGTTGAGCGTTCCCCACAGTGATTGTCCATCATGCATTAGGAGAGATGTCGCTACGACTTGAATCTTCCCGCATAGGTTAAATAACAGCATGATACAAGAATGGACTAAGCCTTGAATTCTGCACCATAACTGCAATTCTTCCTACTCACATAATGACATCAACTGTGCTTCTGGCTGCACATTGAAGGCCTTGTGCCAGCCTGGTTTCGGTGTATGTATTTTGGGCGTCTACAAGTTTACCCTCAAGAGACGGCCTATATCTCTGTTCATACACTTTAGGTGAGTTCTATATAAAGAGTCATTGGCATGAAGCATTGTGCTTCTTTGCGGTGCTACGCCGCTATGACATGGCTGACAAAGCTGAGGCATTACCCCTACCTGGGAACCTCATCGTAGTGTCATACTACTGTAGCATGAGGTCACAAGCCTCTTTGTAGTGCCAAACTATCCAGCATGAAGCCTTGCGCTCCCTTGTGGTGTTACGCCACTATGACATGGCTTGCAAAGCCGAGGCTTTACCCCTACCTGGCTACCTCATCGTGGTGTCATGCCACTGTAACATGAGGACATCGTCCTCTTTGTAGTGCTGTCTACCTCTCTTTATTACGATTATCATACAGCATTAGGCTACCTGCCTATTTGCGGTGCTACTCCGCTGTGACATGACTGACAAAGCCGAGGCATTATCCCTACCTGGGAACCTCATGGTGGAGTCACCCCACTGTAGCATGGAGTTTCACTCCTTGTAGTGCTGCTCTACCGTGCTTCCTGTAAAGCACACCAGACATTCACTCTGCCTGAGAACTCATTAAGGCGTTTAAGCCAACCTTCCCACATGATCCATTTTCCGCAGAAAATACATAGTAGACAACAGTGGTTATGGGTCCGTAACCCTTCCATGTTCCGCAGAACAAGTACCCACTGTTAACTGATATTATTCTAGTCAATGATCCTCCTTTGAACCAAAAATTAAATGTCTAGTAGATTTCTCTTTGAACCAATAACATAAAATTTTATGGTAGGATTACAATAACACAATATCAGAAAGTCTTCAAGCCCATCTTCCTTGCTGTGTCCTCGACCAGCTGACGCTTGAGACCCTTCGTGAACGGATCCGCCAGGTTTTCCTGACTCCGAACATCGATCACTGCAATGACGCCCCTTTTGATGAGATCGTTCACTGCTCTGTGCTTCAACCGCACAGTCCTCTTCTTCCCGTTGAAGAGTTCATTTGATGCCACTGCTGCTGCCGCCTGATTGTCACAGTATATCGGAATCGCCGGTATCTGAGCCCCAACCATTGGAAGGTCATACATGAGCTTCCGAAGCCACTCTGCTTCATCTGCAGCAGCATCCAATGCAAAGAATTCAGATTCCATGGAGGAGCGAGATAACATAGTCTGCTTCTTCGACTTCCACGATATAGCAGCTCTACCCATGGCGAACACATATCCACCTGTGGAATATTCGCTCTCCACCTCTGAACACCAGCTAGCATCACTGAAGCCTTCCACTACTGACGGATCTCCGCTGTAGTATAGTGCATATGTCTGAGTTTTCTTGAGATATCTCATAACACGCTTCACAGCTTTCCAATGCTTTACGCCTGGATTGCTCGTAAATCGACTCAGCATTCCCACTGCAAAGGCTATGTCAGGCCTTGTGGCAGTAGTAGCGTACATCAAACTTCCGATGACGCTAGCGTACTCCAACTGCCTGACGCTCTCCTTCGAATTTGGCCCCAGTTTCAGATCACTCCTGTACGGTGTATCAATAATAGGAAGATCTTGATACCCGTAGCGAGTGAGCATCTTCTCAATGTAATGAGACTGTGACAGCGCTATTCCAGTGCCTGTCCGGATGATCTTGAGCCCCAAGATTACGTCGGCATCCCCCAAGTCCTTCATACTGAACTTGGTTGAGAGGAATTTCTTTGTCTCTGTGACGCAGCTTAAATCCGTACCTAGGATTAGCATGTCGTCCACGTATAGACAAACGATTACTCCTCTTCCGTCAGCAAACTTCGTATAGACACACTTGTCTGTTTCACTGACCCTGTAGCCATTTGACCTTATCACCTTGTCAAACTTCTCATGCCACATTTTGGGAGCTTGCTTCAAACCATACAGAGACTTCATCAACTTGCAGACTTTGTCTTCCAGACCTCTGACGACAAAACCTTCTGGTTGTTGCATGTAGATCTCTTCGGTCAGCTCGCCATTAAGGAATGCCGTTTTCACATCCATCTGATGTATCACCAGCTTGTGTATTGCTGCTAAAGCAATTAACAATCTGATAGTTGTCATCCGAGCTACTGGAGCATAAGTGTCAAAGTAGTCGATCCCCTGCTTCTGAGCAAACCCCTTGGCCACTAGCCTGGCCTTGAACTTGTCAATGGTTCCATCTGCTTTCATCTTCTTCTTGAAGATCCATTTGCATCCGATGGGTCTTGCTCCTTCTGGCAGGTCGACCAATACCCATGTGTTATTGGAGGTGATTGAGTCAATCTCGTTGTCTATCGCCTCCTTCCAGAATACAGCATCTCTGGTCTTCATCGCCTCATCATAGGTAAACGGATCTGCTTCCACATGATAGGTGACGAAGTCATCTCCGAAGTCTTTCGGCCTCCTCGGTCGCTTAGTTGACGGCCCAGCGAGTTCTGGTTCAGCTGGTGTCTCCTCGACAACAGCTCCATCTTGGACTACTGGTTCGATAAAGACCTCTGTCTGCTTCGCACCCTCATTATTCTCCGGAATGTCCGCGAGAACAATGTTCTTGTGCCTTGCAAACTTTTCTTCAAAATATTCAGCATCGCGAGATTCGATGATATGATTTGATTCGATATCAAGGAATCTCCGAGCATCACTCTTCTCGGCATACCCCAGGAAGATCGCCTTAGTAGTCCTTGTCCCCAGCTTCTGAATCTTTAGATCCGGGAGCTTCACATAAGCCAGACACCCCCACACTCGAATGACATTCAAGTTAGGTTTGACTTTGAACCAGAGTTCATGAGGAGTTATGTCGGAAGTTGCATATGGCACTCTGTTCAGAATGAACGTTGCCGTTAGTGCAGCTTCTCCCCAGTAACACTTTGGAAGACCCGCAGTCAACAACATGGAGTTCATGATCTCTGTCAACGTTTTGTTCTTCCTTTCTGCTACTCTGTTGGATTGAGGAGAGTACGGAGCCGTTGTCTCATTTAAGATTCCATGTTCTTTGCAGAATGATAAGAATTCATGAGACCGATACTCCCCGTCTCGATCACTCCTTAACCTCTTGAGTTGTTGTCCAGTTTGCCGCTCAGCCTCGGCCCTGAACTCCTTGAACTTCTCGAATGCTTCGTCTTTAGACTTTAGCAAGTAGACGAAAGCATACTTTGAGAAGTCATCGATGAAAGTAATGAAATACTTCATCCCGGCCTTTGTAGAGAATTGTTTGAAGTCACAGATATCTGAGTGAACCAACTCCAGAAGATCTGTGCTTCGATTGACCCTGTGAAAGGGTTTCCTAGTGATCTTCGTCTGAGCACATATCTCACATTTCTCTACCTTACCCCCACACTTGGAGATAAGTCCTAGACTAGACATTTTGTTTATTCGCTTACAATGAACATGTCCTAGTCTATTATGCCACAATTCAAGAGAATAATTCAAACTAGTGATAGCATTAACATTATTATGCTGGGTTGCAACAAGCTGAATTTTGTACATTCCTTCAGTCTGAAAAGCTTTCCCGAAGAAAGTACCCTTCTTGGACATCACCATTTGGCCAGCATTGATGTCCATCCTCAAGCCTGCGTTGCAGAGCAGGCTCCCAGAGATCAAGTTCTTTGCGATTGCAGGAACATGCTTCACACCTTGAAGCGTCAGAATGTTCCCCGATGTAAGCTTCAGCTCCACCGTCCCGATCCCCAGTACTTCAGCTTGTGCCTGGTTCACCATCATGACTTTCTCGGAAGTAGGCTCATAGGAGACGAACCAGTCCTTGTCTGAACAGACATGACATGTCGCGCCAGTGTCTATCCACCAGTCCAAGTCTGCCCCCACAGTTGCAACCTGTGCTATCATGGCAACCTGATTAGTAACCAAAGAAACCTTGTTAGGCTCACCTTGCTCTTTGGGCTTGGACTTGCATTCACTTTTATAGTGACCCTTCTTGCCACAGTTGAAGCAAGTCACATGGGACTTGGACTTCTGTTGCTTGAATCCTGGACCCTTCACTTTCAGATTCGAGAAGTCCTTCTTCTTGTGGTGAGAAGCCGCCTGCTTCCCTTTGTTCTCTCTGGTGGCTTGAACCAGATTCGCCGTTGCTAGTTGCTTGGACAGGGCATCCAACTTCTGTTGAGAGCGCATTTCGTCCTCAACATGAATCTCACTGAGAAGATTATCCAGGCTAATCTCCATCTTCTTCCTATGCATCCTTGCATAGATGTTGCTCCATCCTGGAGGAAGTTTTGCCACGATCCCTCCAACGACGAACTTGTCGACGAGGGGCATGTTATCGTCCTCCAGTTTCTGGCGCAGCTTCAGGAACTCTTTCACTTGGGGCAGCATGGTCTTCTCGTCTTCAAAGACCCATTTGCGGTATTTTTCAACCATGAACATCTTCGACCGGGCCTCGTCGTCGTCATACAGCTTCCCCACGGACTCCCAGATCTCTTTGGCAGAAGTCTTCTTTGTGTAGGACTCGGCCAGAGAGTCTTCCATGGAATTCAGGATCAGCAGCCTGCATATGCTGTTATCCTTTTTCCACTTCGTCTGCTTGCTCGTAGCAGCGGCCAGAACAGCAGCAGATCCTGTTGCTGGAACGATTGGTTCTTCCTCATCCAACACGTGATCAACATCCACGAGTTGAAGGTTCAGAGTCACCTTTCGCTTCCAGATCTGGAAGTGTTCACCGTCGAATTTCTCCAACTTGTTAAAGCCGGTATCGACAAGCGAAGCACGAGTGTTTTCCATCGAATCGTATAGCTTTGAGATTGTTAGTCCCTTGACGAACAATCGATGGAAAAACACGAGTTCAGAAACAATTGTAAAGACAATGTTTCTGGCAACAACACCCTAAAGAAGGTGAAGTTGTATTACGAGAATCTAAAAAGATTATTTCGTAATGTTTCTCGAAGGCAACAGAACCGTATAACTTCTAAAGAGAAGTGACGGTATTCTCGAAGGCAACAAAAGATGATCAACAACAGTTGAGTCTCAGATTCTCGAAGGCAACAGAAAGAGGGAGGAAGAAGAAGAACGGATCTCGTTGGGGTGTAGAACACCGGCGCTCAAAGCTATACCCGCAGTACGGATAAGCTCCCAGGAACCAGCTGTCACGCCCCGCTCCCGTAGGAGCGATCGTCCTCGCTAAGGCGTGATGCCGCACGAGCCTAGATTGCGCTCGTGCAAGGCGGGTTCCATAACGGCCGATTACAGCGGCTGCGACGGGGTCGTCGCACAGAAGTCCCGTGCAGAGACATTGATTTATAGCAGCGGAATTAAAAAAAAGAACACATGAACACAAGTCATTCAAAGAAAGCTCTTTTATTGATATTGAATTCAAGGATTACATTGTGGGCGCAAGGCCAATTACAAGTCTCTCAAGTCTCACTTTTCTCTCATTTTACAAGTCACTCTGCTCTCTCACATCTCTCGATACAATACTTGATTCCAGCAGAAGCTTCGGAAGGCGATGTCCATACATTACGTCCTGTATAAGTCTTCAGATCACGCGACCGCACGCTTCGACTCGCCAAGGAACTCCGTGCCTCGACGCATCCAAGCGAGCTCCGCGCCACGAGCTTCTACCTGTGCCTGCACATGAAACACTGTGTGGGTGTCAGTACCACTGTACTGGTGGAGTGAGCTTCTCGCCCACCCATACAAAACCTACACGTTTCATTTACTTTGTGTAACATAAACCCTCTTTCGATTGTCTTTCTATTCTTGCCTTAGGATCAGTTTAGGACCGGCGCCTTAGCGCAACTTGTGTATCAGAACCATCCCGTGCTTGCAATGTCAACGTTAACTCATACTTTGTTGCTAGACCACTTCTCGTGCCAACACCGTTAACCTATCAAGTCGTGTTTGCCTTACGGCCATAATCAGAGACGCAACTACACGAAGGACTCCATTTCCTTGCCTCTAGACCTTTCTTGTGCTTGCATTGTCGACGCACCGACTTATACTTATCTTTCGTGCCAAACTCTGGGACGTAACGACTCGGTCGTGCCATGAACTCGATTCGTGCATCGATAACTCTAAGGCAACGCCTCCTCGCTTAGACTTGCCTATACTTGTGTTGTGACAACGCGGCCGTGCCTCATATTTCGAGGCCGAGCCCAATAACTCGACATAACTTCATACAACTAGCCCTACGGCCCTTTTTGACTTAACTCGCAACTTAACACTCGATGCCACATCTCGTGCCGAAGCACGTCGCCTTCGCTGTAGCCAAATCTTAGGCTCCGACATTGTGTCTATTTAACTCATACATATTCAACTCAATCCAAAGGCACGCACACGGATTGCCGCCCGTGCCGACACAAAACTTACCATATTAGTTGAAAACAACAGTTATTATTAAGTGTTTGTTATGGGATTGGCCTAACCAGCCGCCTTGGACGTAGCCTGGTAATACGGGACCCCTGCAACGCAGGTAGCGAGCCCCGATGCAAGTCCCCGTCTTACCGATGCCTTACCGGCGTTGCATAAACAGCGCGGCTACAACTTGTTTCTTCCTAGGCCGAGACGGTCCCGTGGCCGCGGGTCTCCGCTCGAAGAAACCACCCCTTGTCGACAAGTGTCCAAGTTCATAAGGGTTACATGGAGTGTTTTAAGATACAGTTTGGGCTTGTTATGTGATCAATTCATTTACTTGGTTGTTTTAACTCTTTCCCTTTTTCATACTTCCTTTGCAGAGCCCCTAACCAGGGTTGCCTCGGCGACTAACCATCGCTTAGACTTAACGTTCTTTGAACTCAGGGAACGGCTACTGCATAGCCTTCCAACTTAACTTGAACATAACATGTTTTCTTGAGTGTCGACCGACCGTGGATAACTTTCCACTGAACCAACCGTGGCTCGTGCCTCTAAACCGACTCGTGTTCTATGCAACACTGTCGCCCAAGTCATACTTCATATGACGGGCCTTGGAATCGTGGGACTGTTTAACTTGACAACCGCAGAATGAGCGGGACAGCACGTAGAATAACTTAGGTCGACCGGCATAACTTTGCCTAACTCACACAAGCCTACAACTTAACCCAAGGGACGAGCAAAGGCTATGCCAAGCCTTGCGGGACCGGACCGTACATGCTTTAGCAAGCATTTGTGCAGGCGACGCCTATGACTTAGGCTAACTCTCAACTTTTGCACCGAAGACCAACTTTCCTTCTCCCAAGCCACGGGACGAAGGACCGAGTGTCATTTTCAAAGCACGCCGTGCACCAACTCTAAGCCGACAGTGGGACGTTTTCCATGTTCTAACTCGATTCAAACCGTCGGGATTATTCCCTTAGCTATGTGGATGCGTAGCTTTTATTATCAAGCCTAACTTGTGCAAGTTGAAAACACGATTTATTATGTGAAGGCAAAGATGAGGAGAGTTCACCGAAACTACCCCACCTGAGCGATGTCTTCGAGCAAGCCGTTGCAAGGCTAAGGCCGAACGCCGTCGGCGTTTCGATTCCTCCGATTGACTTTGCGGGACGGGGCACTACAACATACACCACTCAGAACAAGTCTCGTCCTCGAGACTTTCCTGAAGGCAAGCCATCCTACCATTTCTATGGCCAAGACTTAATCGTACGCACACACCTACGCGTTCTTTCGATTGCGGGCCACGCTCGCACGACTATCAATCTTTCCGTTAACATAATTTCAAGATCTCGACACACTCCCATCTTTCAAGCCTTGCTTGAACTCGTCGTATCACTTGGCTGGATCGTGCACGCATTCCAAGCGTCCCCAAAATACATGTATTCAGCCAAGCCGCATGATAGAAAAATTTGTCATTCTCACTCGAGTCGCATCGTACACATACCCAGGCGTCCCTGAAATATATGCATGTCAGCCGAATCTCGTGAGCAGGGTTTCCTACATTCGTGATTTCCATGCATTCCAATCCTCAAGATCAATCTTTTCGATTAGCTAACACTTGCAACAGGACGTCTCGCCTAATCGCTAGGCTATTTCTTTTCGAGGCTAAGTCAATGTCAGGATTGGAATCATAGTTCCCCAACAATAATGCCAACACTGACCCCAATCCTAGGGTCAAACCAAAGTCGATCATACGGGGTCTTCTACCCAAGCTCGCGTCACTCAAATTTCTAAACATCGAGCACGATCACCTAATTCGTATTACGGCACGCGTTGCGTATATTCGAATCCCTTCAATTCACCAATTCTAACCAATTCATGTATTCGATCACGAGGTCGTCTAGTTCGACAATACGTTGTGCCCCAATCTCACGCGAGTCCGATTATCCACGGTGGTTCATGGATCACCATGCAACGCACCCGCAGAATAATCATTCCCATCGGGGCGTAACTCTTGTTTGAGTTTAGACTAACTCATTTTCGATACGCGGATTGGACCTACTCAATCCTCAAGTTCAATCGACAAGCACACCAATTCAATCTCGAGTCTATCTTCGCGTCAAACCACAAGTCAAAGCACAAATTGTCGCACCGTGCAAGTTCGACCACTCCCGCTGTATGAATCACCATACCAGCGCTCACGCAGAGTGATCGCCCTAATCGGCGTGACGCATGTGCGAGGCTGGAGTAGCACTCGCATAAGACAAGAACGTCAACGTTGTGGTTATCAACAAAGCAAATCCAAACATTCCAGTTTTCATCCAAGCCAAGTTCGATCGTCATTCGTTCAACTTAGAAAATCCTCGAGCCAAGTCTATCTTTTCTTCGACATATTTTTAACATTTCAAGTATAGCGTCCAACGGAACAATGACATTTGCACGATCGTCATTTGCCGAGTCAGAGTACCCCCGAGTTATCGCATATCGATCTTTGATACGCCTCAATACCATCGACGACATGCGTAACCTGACGATCTTCCTTTGTAACCAATTTCGAGTCGTGCGTTGATGCTGTTGTCCGAGTTGGATATTCCACAATCTACTCAATACTCAAGATCAAGTTTAGTCACTTTTCCTCAAGCTCGTTTCAAGATCGTTATTCAAAACTCAAGTCACCTTTCATTTGCATCAATCCGATATCGCACGTACGATCCTCTAAGTTTCCTCGATCAAGACCATTTATTTTCATTCATCGTTCTGAATCATTTTCTAACTCGCGTTGCTCATTCACAAGTTGTCCGAACGAGATGCTCGTTCGGGACATTCGAAGTCTCGACAAACTAAACGTGACGCGTTCTAACGCTTTGCGCGATCGTATCGCCTTGCCGACATACTCGTAATCCTCAATATTCACTCGAACAATTTCCAAGACAAACCATACACCACTCGGACTCGAGCCACTCGACTAATCGTCGACACTCATTCTTATTCTTCTCCGAACCTATCACATATACCACTCGGATTCAAGCCATAAGATCTAGTCCTCAATCACGTTCGCGTCATGCGCTAAGATATCCTTCAGATTCGTTCGACGAATCGCTAACGTAGTCGCTCGCGTCGTATCGACGCACTAAGTCGTTCGCACTATTTCCTCAAAATCCAAATCAATCTTCCGTGTACGCCTAAGCGTTAATCCGATAGCGTTCCTATCGATAGACACTCTAAGTGCATCTCCGTTCCCGACCGAACGATACTTGATATCGCTCGCAACTCGTTTGCACCAAGGTTCAAGGTGCGCGACGCGAAACACAACTTAGCCAAAAGGCCGTGTGCATAGCCATCCTGTGCGGACTACATTCCGAGTTTGCACGCTCAATTGCTAGGGTCGACGTTGGACTAATTAGGCACACGCGCGACTTGCTAAGGTCAACGTAGGACTATTCGGGCACACGTGCGACTTTTGCTAACATTAGCACACATTTTCTATCGAGTCAAGTTTGCAACGTTCGGCACAAAGGCCTTGCCTATCGATGCGTTTGGCAACGGCCTACCGATGCGTTAGATTGAACGCTTGTACGAGCTTTCGAAAATATTTAGACTTATTGTATGGACATGCCGAGGGACATTTGAGAGAGAGCGCACCAACGATAACCAACTTGCGGAAGCAACAGAGTTTTGTGGAAACATCAAAGTTAAAGAATTCAATTGACGGTCCAAGGACGTAAAGCCGTGCTCTGATACCACTATGTCACGCCCCGCTCCCGTAGGAGCGATCGTGCTCGCTAAGGCGTGATGCCGCACGAGCCTAGATTGCGCTCGTGCAAGGCGGGTTCCATAACGGCCGATTACAGCGGCTGCGACGGGGTCGTCGCACAGAAGTCCCGTGCAGAGACATTGATTTATAGCAGCGGAATTAAAAAAAAGAACACATGAACACAAGTCATTCAAAGAAAGCTCTTTTATTGATATTGAATTCAAGGATTACATTGTGGGCGCAAGGCCAATTACAAGTCTCTCAAGTCTCACTTTTCTCTCATTTTACAAGTCACTCTGCTCTCTCACATCTCTCGATACAATACTTGATTCCAGCAGAAGCTTCGGAAGGCGATGTCCATACATTACGTCCTGTATAAGTCTTCAGATCACGCGACCGCACGCTTCGACTCGCCAAGGAACTCCGTGCCTCGACGCATCCAAGCGAGCTCCGCGCCACGAGCTTCTACCTGTGCCTGCACATGAAACACTGTGTGGGTGTCAGTACCACTGTACTGGTGGAGTGAGCTTCTCGCCCACCCATACAAAACCTACACGTTTCATTTACTTTGTGTAACATAAACCCTCTTTCGATTGTCTTTCTATTCTTGCCTTAGGATCAGTTTAGGACCGGCGCCTTAGCGCAACTTGTGTATCAGAACCATCCCGTGCTTGCAATGTCAACGTTAACTCATACTTTGTTGCTAGACCACTTCTCGTGCCAACACCGTTAACCTATCAAGTCGTGTTTGCCTTACGGCCATAATCAGAGACGCAACTACACGAAGGACTCCATTTCCTTGCCTCTAGACCTTTCTTGTGCTTGCATTGTCGACGCACCGACTTATACTTATCTTTCGTGCCAAACTCTGGGACGTAACGACTCGGTCGTGCCATGAACTCGATTCGTGCATCGATAACTCTAAGGCAACGCCTCCTCGCTTAGACTTGCCTATACTTGTGTTGTGACAACGCGGCCGTGCCTCATATTTCGAGGCCGAGCCCAATAACTCGACATAACTTCATACAACTAGCCCTACGGCCCTTTTTGACTTAACTCGCAACTTAACACTCGATGCCACATCTCGTGCCGAAGCACGTCGCCTTCGCTGTAGCCAAATCTTAGGCTCCGACATTGTGTCTATTTAACTCATACATATTCAACTCAATCCAAAGGCACGCACACGGATTGCCGCCCGTGCCGACACAAAACTTACCATATTAGTTGAAAACAACAGTTATTATTAAGTGTTTGTTATGGGATTGGCCTAACCAGCCGCCTTGGACGTAGCCTGGTAATACGGGACCCCTGCAACGCAGGTAGCGAGCCCCGATGCAAGTCCCCGTCTTACCGATGCCTTACCGGCGTTGCATAAACAGCGCGGCTACAACTTGTTTCTTCCTAGGCCGAGACGGTCCCGTGGCCGCGGGTCTCCGCTCGAAGAAACCACCCCTTGTCGACAAGTGTCCAAGTTCATAAGGGTTACATGGAGTGTTTTAAGATACAGTTTGGGCTTGTTATGTGATCAATTCATTTACTTGGTTGTTTTAACTCTTTCCCTTTTTCATACTTCCTTTGCAGAGCCCCTAACCAGGGTTGCCTCGGCGACTAACCATCGCTTAGACTTAACGTTCTTTGAACTCAGGGAACGGCTACTGCATAGCCTTCCAACTTAACTTGAACATAACATGTTTTCTTGAGTGTCGACCGACCGTGGATAACTTTCCACTGAACCAACCGTGGCTCGTGCCTCTAAACCGACTCGTGTTCTATGCAACACTGTCGCCCAAGTCATACTTCATATGACGGGCCTTGGAATCGTGGGACTGTTTAACTTGACAACCGCAGAATGAGCGGGACAGCACGTAGAATAACTTAGGTCGACCGGCATAACTTTGCCTAACTCACACAAGCCTACAACTTAACCCAAGGGACGAGCAAAGGCTATGCCAAGCCTTGCGGGACCGGACCGTACATGCTTTAGCAAGCATTTGTGCAGGCGACGCCTATGACTTAGGCTAACTCTCAACTTTTGCACCGAAGACCAACTTTCCTTCTCCCAAGCCACGGGACGAAGGACCGAGTGTCATTTTCAAAGCACGCCGTGCACCAACTCTAAGCCGACAGTGGGACGTTTTCCATGTTCTAACTCGATTCAAACCGTCGGGATTATTCCCTTAGCTATGTGGATGCGTAGCTTTTATTATCAAGCCTAACTTGTGCAAGTTGAAAACACGATTTATTATGTGAAGGCAAAGATGAGGAGAGTTCACCGAAACTACCCCACCTGAGCGATGTCTTCGAGCAAGCCGTTGCAAGGCTAAGGCCGAACGCCGTCGGCGTTTCGATTCCTCCGATTGACTTTGCGGGACGGGGCACTACACCAGCAAGTTCAGGAGAACTTCTGGAACGCTCGTAAGTCAATATTTGAGACTTGAACGGGCTTCCTGGACTTAACAGACTCCCTCAACTCTCTTCTTGGTGCATTTTTCAAAGGAGGCCAAGGGGCTCTATTTATAGAGTGGAGTTGAGACTTCACCTCTTCTCCTATCCGATGTGGGACTAAAATACCAATACTCAAAAATAGAGTTTGATATTTTAGATCATCCCACAATCAGCATAGAAGTGTGCCAGTCCACGCCTACCCCCCGAACACTCCCGTGCATGCACGAGACATCCTGGAGTCCGTGTCCGAGTCCGAGTCCGAGTCCGAGTCCGCATCCGCACAACAAAAATTAACTTTCATCCTTGTTGGATTTAATCCTTTTTTCTTCTAGAAAAATACTTCCACATGGCACAAACTTGTGCCCCACTACACCTCATGTGCACACCTCAACACAAGCAATGCATTATATTGAGATAATCACCATTTGGTGTAGCCGATGTGGGACTATCTTTTCTAGTCCAAAGGCAAAAACACCAACATAAATTTGACTTGGTATCAGAGCAACTTGAAAAGTATTATACATCTCTTCTTCTACTAGTATTTTGTGTGGCATTGTTTAATGGTTGCATGATCTTTTTGTGATCTTGTTGTTCGAGGTTGATCGTTGTTGTTTGTTGCGAAATCTAGGATTTCTATAGATCTTAGTTGGTTGTTCATTGTTGGTCGCAATGTTATAATTTCGCTAGACGGGTTCGGTGCGCCTAGGCACCGAACTAAAATTTATCTATTTATTAATTTTTTTGAGTTGGGGTTTGTTTCTCATACTCGACTATAACAAATCAGAGATTTAGAGAAACAAAATACAAATGATCTACTAGTTAGTTCAGATTGTTCACTGTTCAGAGAAACAAATTAGTGATTACATGGTAGGCTAGATAGTCCAGAGTGTTCACTGTTCAGAGAAACAAATTAATGATTAAATGTGGTGTTCCAATCTAAGTCTAGAGTCACATAGTATACACTCTGTAGAAAGTGTAGTTCAATAGTTCAATTTGTGTATACTGTATGCTACTTGAATATGCTTTATAAGGGAATTGAAAGGATTCATACTCTGGACACTTCAATATAACAAAAAAATGACACGAGGAAGGAGAAGGATTCATACCAGAGCTGAAGTCCTGGAGTCGACATGAGATCTAAAGACAGTGAAGGAGATGTGAAGTCGACACGAGGGCAGCAGAAGGAGATCAGAAGTCGACAGTCGACACGAGGGCAGCAGAAGGAGATGAAGTTGACACGAGGAAGTGAAGTCGACACGGTGGAGAGGTGAAGTCGACGATGATGGAGATCGATGATTAGGTTTCTTTTGTGGTTGTGAGAAGTCAATCGACCTTGTGCGAGGGGGGAGGTGTTAAGGATTACGATTTTTTATTGAACCATCGGCCCGACTTGGCCCAAACTGGCCCGATTAGGCCCATATAGCGAATTAACCAACCGATTTTACCATTTTTGTTTCGGTTTGGCTCCGCCTAGCGTCTAGGCGCCGAATTAGACGAAATTTGGAACACTGGTTGGTCGTGGCTCTTTGTGAGATCTAGGGTTTCTGAAGTCTCTTATTTTGTTGCATTTGTATAGCGGGGTCTACCTCTTCTAGCGCGGTTACTAGTGGTGGTGGTTCGAACAATCATTTGACTGTTATTCACAATAATGAAGTGGGAAAAGTGATTACCATCAGTAACACTCAATGGTGCGAACTACCTTACCTGGTCTAGGCCTATCAAAGTAGTATTGAGGGCGAAAAAGAAATTGAAGTTTTTGGTAGAAGAGTCCCCTCATGAAACTTGGGCTAATTTTGAGGAATGGATGAGTACATATGCATATTTTAAGTCATGGTTGTGACATAGTATGGAACCACACATTGTCTTTAATATTTAGTGGTGTTGTGAAACCCATTTTCATTGTATTAAATTTCAGTTTAAATAAAGTTTATTTCCGAAGTTGATGTTGTGACAAATTTAGTGTTGTTGTATGGTTGCCTGCTACTGAACAGCTTACTGCCGCCGTCTCAACAACGGTGCAGGCTGGGCATGATCCGACTAGACCCAGATAGTTGGGATCGGGTCGTGACATGTTTTCAGTGGTGGCCTATGCAGGTCCTACAACAACCTAGGAAAACATACCTAGAAACAATTAGAACACTAGAACATTGATTTGTCACGACATAGGACCGATTTATTTAAATAAATATTTTTTGTTTGATTATAGACTGGTAGGATACCTTGCTTATGTGTGTACCCTAAACCTTCCAGATCATGACCAAGGGAACGACCACCCCTGCTGGTGATGCGGTGCCATCTCCCGATCGCACTTCATCCCTGCAATTGACCGACCAGCCCCATGAATCACCAGCACCTGGCGCCGCTTCTGAAACTGCAGATCAAGCGGCGAACCCTACCTCTTCTCGGGCTGAAGTGCAGGTCACTGCAGCGGTAGCTGCTCAAGCTGTGGCCTCAGTGCCCGATAACTCCTCCGACCTCGCAAGCCTGTTGCGAGGCGTACTTGAAAGTCAGAAAGCCCAAGCAGAAGCCCATCGCGAGCAGAACGCGATCATGAGAGAAGGCATGGAGAATGCCCATAAACTGGCGATGGCTGCTTTAGAGAGCAGAGAAGCGTCTCAATCAGAACCAAGACCGGCTAAGGTAAGCATAATTCTAGAGTTAGTTTATGCAACTTTAAGAGCCATTTAATCTGATGGGAGATATAATGATGTTTGAAGGTCGGTGACATAGAGACTTTTAAGAAGCAGAACCCTCGACCTTTCAAAGGAACTGAGGGTATCATCTACGCCGATGAATGGCTAGATCATATGGAGCGTCTCTTGAGCGTCGCTCGACTTCCAGAAGACCTCAAGGCTGAAGCTGTAGGACTCCAACTACAAGATGTGGCGAGCATCTGGTATCGGAATGAACCCCGACTCCAGGACAAGCAGCTCGACTGGGACACTTTCAAGAAGCTGTTCCGCAGGAAGTTCTTCCCGACATCGGAGATGCGGGAAATGGAGAGGCAATTCCAGAACTTGAGGCAGGGTAACATGACGGTCAGCGAGTATGCAGCAGAGTTCGGCCGACTAAGCCGTTTTGCCCAGAACCTGGTAGCTGACCCGAAGGATCGTGCTGAACGATTCAGGTATGGCTTACGAGAAGAGATTCGCACCCCTGTGATCGCAGGTGGCGCGAAGACCTATGAGAAGATCCTGATCCGAGCTCAAGATGTGGAGAAGAGCCAACCTTCTCGATCCAAGAGGGAGTACCCAGGAACTAGCAACTTCCAGGGCAATCAGAAGAGGCCCAACAACAACAACAACAGGCCCTCGCACCAGCAGCATCATCAACAGGCGAGGACCAATGACAGGGCACACCAGAAGCAGATCCCTGTCTGCGACTACTGCAAGAGGCCGGGACACCAGTTGAACATCTGCAGGAAGAGGCTAGGTCACTGCCTAGTCTGTGGGTCTGCCACCCACCAAGTGAAGGACTGTCCCATGTCAGGCCACCGGCCCGGAACCAACCAGCAGAGAGCCCCCCTGCCTACTCAGCAACAACAATTTGGACAGCACCAGCAGAAAACTGGGCGAGCTTTTGCCCTAGCAGCTGATGAGCAGGAGCCAGAGCAGGAACCCACCCCAGATGTTATCACAGGTTCCATTTATGTGTTTTCACATCCTGCTCTAGCATTATTTGATTCGGGTGCATCACATAGTTTCATATCATCCAAGTTTATATCTGCACACCACATAGATTCGGGACTTAGCAAAGTGATTAGTAGGGTTATGACCGGTGGTGGACATATACCCATCACTGAGGCTTGTAATTGTCCCATAACCATCTCTGGCCATCAGTTTTCAACACCTTTACTAGTGATGCCCCTGCCCAACTATGATGTAGTCCTAGGGATGGACTGGTTAAGTGAACAGCATGCGCTGATAGATTGTCACCGAGGATGTGTAATCTTCAGCCCACCAGGAGAACCAGAGTTTGTAATCTCTCGGGCTTCGGAAGATGTGAAGAGTATCACCTACTCCTCAATCACCGAAGAACCCGGGCCTCCTTACCCTATTATTGCGAAATTTATGGACGTCTTTCCTGATAGTCTCCCAGGATTGCCGCCGGATCGAGGTGTGGAATTCACCATCGATCTAGTACCCGGCTCTTTCCCTATTTCTCGGGGATGCTACAGAGTCAACCCTAAGGAGGCTAAGGAGATGAAGGATCAGATCGACGAGCTGAAGTCGCAAGAATTTATCAGAGACGGAGCTTCACCCTGGGGAGCACCAGTATTGTTCGTGCCCAAGAAGGATGGAACTGTAAGGATGTGCATTGACTACCGGGCGCTGAACAACATCACCATCAAGAACAAGTACCCCCTGCCCCGGATCGACGACCTGTTTGATCAACTGAGTGGAGCCAAGGTATTTTCTAAGATTGATCTCAGATCAGGCTACCATCAAATCAAGGTCAGGAAGGAAGATATTCCCAAGACGGCGTTCAACACCAAGTATGGACAGTTTGAATTCTTGGTCATGCCGTTTGGACTGACGAATGCTCCTGCGGTATTCATGAACCTTATGAACAAGGTTTTCCATGAATATCTGGACCAGTTTGTTGTTGTCTTTATCGACGACATACTGATCTACTCGAAGACGGAGGAGGAGCATGAAGAGCACTTGAGGAAAGTGCTGAGTACCTTGAGGAAGGAGAAGCCCTATGGTAAGCTATCCAAATGTGAATTCTTTTTAGACAAGGTGGAATTTTTGGGCCATGTTGTCACAGGAAAAGGAATTTCGGTGGATCCTAAGAAGATAGCTGCTATTGAGAAGTGGACTGCACCAAGCTCGGTTGCAGAGATCAGGAGCTTTTTGGGACTAGCTGGCTACTACCGGAAGTTCGTGAAGGATTTCTCCAAGATTGCGGAGCCAATGACGAAGCTTACCAGGAAGAACGAGGAGTTCATATGATCTGAAGCGTGCCAGTCAGCTTTTGAGGAACTGAATAAGAGGCTCACAACTGCGCCGATACTTGCGCTACCCGCAGGTACCGGAGGATTCTCAATCTATAGTGATGATTCCGGGAAAGGACTGGGATGCGTTCTTCAACAACACGGGAAAATGATTGCCTATGCATCTAGACAATTGCGGACTCATGAGAAGAACTACCCCACACATGACTTGGTGCTTGCAGCGGTGATTTTTGCTTTGAAGCTATGGAAGCACTACCTGTATGGAGAGCGAGTGGAAATATTTACAGACCACAAAAGTCTGAAATATGTTTTCACTCAGAAGGAGCTGAACATGAGACAAAGACGATGGCTGGAGCTAATGAAGGACTTTGATATCAACCTGCAGTACCACCCGGGTAAGGCTAATGTTGTTGCAGATGCACTTAGCCGTTACCCAATGGCGATGTTCTTGACCAAGGAGCGCCATTTGCTGGAAGACATGGAGAAACTTGGATTGGAAGTTGTACTGTCCGAGGCGAAAATGAAGAAGCTTGGAAGAGAAGCCATCGTGCCTGGAGCTGAACCATCATTGATGCAGTTGCAAGTGCGTTCGAGTCTTATGGACAAGATCAAGGAGACACAATTCCAAGACGAGACGCTTTGCAAGCTCAGAGACCAAGTGCTGGCAGGAACACTGGAAGGATTCTCAATCGCCAGCGACGGAGCATTGAAGAATGGTACGAGGCTGTGCGTACCTACTGGCGAACTGAGGAACGAACTGATGCAAGAAGCGCACCAGTCGCAGTACTCTATACACCCTGGAGCCAACAAGATGTACCGGGATATGCGGACTGTAGTATGGTGGTACGGAATGAAGAAGGACGTATCCAGGTACGTAGCAAGATGTTTAATTTGTCAGCAAGTTAAAGCCAGCAGGCAGAGACCAGCAGGATTATTGCAGCCGCTCGACATTCCGGAGTGGAAATGGGAGCACATCACGATGGATTTCGTATCGGGACTGCCTCGATCCCAAGGAGGGAAGGATGCCATCTGGGTTATAGTGGACCGACTGACAAAGTCAGCTCACTTTATCCCCTTCAAGGTTGGTTTATCCACCGAGAAGTTGGCAGCACTGTACATGCGGCACATCTACCGGATTCATGGAGTTCCGGTAAGTATTGTATCTGACAGAGATACGAGATTTACCTCACATTTTTGGAAGAGTTTGCATGACAGCTTGGGGACTCAACTGAAGTTCAGCACCGCCTACCACCCTCAGACTGACGGGCAATCGGAGAGAACCATCCAGACGCTGGAAGATATGCTGAGATCTTGCGTCCTAGAATTTGGAGGGTCTTGGGAAGACCACTTGCACTTGGTAGAGTTTTCGTACAACAACAGCTACCAAGCTAGCATCGGGATGACACCGTTCGAGGCACTCTATGAACGTCGTTGCCGCACCCCTCTTGCCTGGGACGACGTCGGAGAACGAGTGATGCTTGGACCCGAGATGGTGACCGAAGCAGCAGAGAAAGTGAGAATGATTAGAGACAAGCTTCGGATAGCACAAGACAGACAGAAGCATTGGGCCGATTGCAGCAGACGGCCCTTGGAGTTTGAAGAAGGCGACAGTGTTTTTGTGAAGATCTCGCCTACCAGAGGAACAATTCGCTTCGGCAGAGCAGGAAAATTGAGCCCCAGGTATATTGGTCCATTTGAAATACTTAACAGGATTAGAGAAGTGGCTTATCGGGTAGCTCTACCCCCAAGTCTCGAAGGCGTCCACAACGTCTTCCACGTCTCGCAGCTGAGACGCTACATTCCAGACCCGAGCCATATCCTGGACCATTCAGAGCTGGAGGTTGGACCAAGCCTCACAGTGCCGGAGAAACCAGTGGCAATTTTGGACCGAGGCGAGAAGAGAACCAGGAACACAGTGACGCCAATAGTCAGAGTGATGTGGCGTCACAACTCTCCAGGCGAGTCGACCTGGGAGCGAGAAGACCAGATGCGGGAGCAGTACCCGTACCTGTTTGAGACCTGAGGTAATACCTAACCTTACTTTGATTTCGAGGACGAAATTTTCTAAGGAGGGAAGATTGTGAAACCCATTTTCATTGTATTAAATTTCAGTTTAAATAAAGTTTATTTCCGAAGTTGATGTTGTGACAAATTTAGTGTTGTTGTATGGTTGCCTGCTACTGAACAGCTTACTGCCGCCGTCTCAACAACGGTGCAGGCTGGGCATGATCCGACTAGACCCAGATAGTTGGGATCGGGTCGTGACAGGTGTGAGTCCTCCAAACAGATTTGGGCATTTTTGGAAGAGGCCTATTCACAGAAGCAGAATGTAGCCCGCATCTATGAGTTGTATGAGTTGTTTAGTACAAATCAAAAATGAAAGTCTATGAACGAGTATTTGGCTTCATGAAGGCTCTTTGGGAGAACTCTTGCAGTGTCATCCTATTACTACTGATTTGAAGGAAGCTCAGCGACAGGAGGAGTTCCGTGTTTCGCTCATCTTAGCTTGCTAGAATCATGCGCTCGAATCTTATAAGGCTCAAATCTTTGCTGGAGATGAGTTGTCTAAAGTGGCATATACCTTCTCTTGTCTTAATCATTCTTTTCTATGACAAAGTTCTATGGTACATAGTAATTACTATAATGCCTGGTGGTTGTGGTGATGGTAGTCGTAGTGGTTGAGATGGTGGGCCCAGTGGTGGTTGAGGTAGTGTTCACAATGGCTATCGTAGTATGCCATGGAAGTGTAACTATCATGGCATGCTTGGCCATGTCGAAGCGTACTGTTGGGACAATTGAGGTAAACCCGAGTATGCACATCACGTGTATGATGAAAACATGCAGTCTCAGGTTACTACGTCTGTTCCTGGACATGATGCTTCTGGTTCTAATCTGACTTCAAGTTTTGATACCTCCAATTCATTTGAATATCTTCCAGAAGTTGAATGCACTTGCTAGTACTACCTCCGAACCTACTGCAACCATGGAACATATAAACAATCCGACCTTTGTGACAACTCAGGCACCATCCATCTCTTGGGTCATCGACTCCAAAGCAACCTCTTACATGTCTGGTATAAATTTTCTCTTTCATAATCGTCGTCCTATGAAATATAACATTATCTTGGCTGATGGACTTACTAGTCATGTGTTGGGAAAATGTGTTATTCACCCTAAACATTCATTGTTATTATCTAATTCATTATATATGGCTATTTTTTTTTTTAATTTGTTATTCATGAGTCAGTTAACCAAATTACTATACTGTTTTGTAACATTTTCAAATTCGTGTGTTTTTCAAGACCTTAAGACGAAGAAGATGATTGATAGGGGACATGAAAGAGATGGACTCTATTACTTGGATTTACCTGAAATTGCTTTCACTTCAGTTTCTACCTCTCCATTGTAGTAGCATTATTGTTTGAGCCATTTGTCTTTGGCTAAGTTGCGTCAAGTTGTTCATAGTCTAAGGTTGTTTCTGTTTTAGCATGTGAGGCTTGTCAGTTAGGCAAGCATCACCGTAGTCCATTTTCTTGTCGTGTTGAGAGTCGTCAGTTACAATTCTTTGATCTTGTTCATATTAACATTTGGAATCCTTTTAGAGTCAACAACTTGAAAGGATTTTAGCATTTTGTTATCTTTGTTGATGGTTGTTCCCGAATGACTCGGTTATATTTAATAAAAGAATGATATGAGTTTGTATGTGTTAACTATTTTTATAATAAAATTTGTATTCAATTTGGTAAATTTTACGTTTTGATAATGCTTTGGAGTATACTCGATCGTCTGTGACTTCTTTTTGTGCTGATTGTGGCATTATTTATCAGACTAGTTCCGTCCATACTTCTCAGCAAAATAGTGTAACTGAACGCAAGCACCGACACCTTTTAGATGTGGTTGAGACTCTCATGTTCAATATACATGTTGCTAAACAGTATTGGACAGATGCAGTTCTTACTGCCTGTTATTTGATTAATCTCATGCCATTACCTGTGTTGAATAACCAAGTCTCCTTCTCCATGTTACATTCAAGTGTCCAAGTGTCTTCTTTTTCTTTACCTTCGCGTGTGTGGGTGTGTTTTTGTTCGCAACTTGGAACCTAATCTAGACAAGTTGGCTCCTCGATCTATCAAGTGTCTTCTTTGATTATCCTCAAACTCAAAAAGTCATTCGATGTTACGGTCCTCAATCGCGTAAATATCAAGTCAGTGCATATCTTGCATTCTTTGAGTCCATTCATTTCTTTCCTTTAGGAGACCATTCTCTTCCGTTCACATCAGATTTGATATTTTTCATACCACTTTCAGTCATTCCTGAATCCTTTTCTATATTCGCTCCTCTTTTACAGGTTTATTAGACATCCAAGGACATACATGTTTTGCGTGGTTTAGACCCCACCACGTCATCTGTTGTATCTTCCTGCACGTGGATCCATCTCCCTCTACCATAGTTTCAGACGATTTTTCTATTGTTCTCAAGAAAGGTAGCCATAGTTGTACCACTAAACATCCCATTTTAAATTATGTTTTCTTACGTCGTGCTTCTCTCTTTTTATATGCTTTTGCTGCTTCATTGTCTTCTTTTACCATTACTAACACTTGTAAGCAAAATATGCATCTTCTAGTTGGAAAAGTGCAATGGATGAAGAGATGTATGCTTTGTATCAAAATTAGACTTGAGAGCTTATCTCGCTTTCTATTAGGGAGCAAACAATGGGTTGTAGGTGAACACACTCTTAAGTATCATCCATGGTTCTGTTGAGCATCTCAAGACGCGATTGGTTGCGAAAGGGTATACACAGACATATGGTGTAGATTATCTGGAGACTTTATCTCCTGTTCAATGGCCTATGTATGAGTTGGGCATCAAGAATGTCTTCTTGCACGATGACTTACAAGAGGAGGTTTATATAGATCAACGACCATGATATGTTATGTATGATAGTGACAATATGGTGTGTCTATTGAAGAAGTCTTTATATGCTTAAAACAATCTCCTCGAGCTTGGTCTGATAAGTTTAGTTCTCATTCAATATGGATTTCGACAAACTACATTAGTTCATTCAGTATTTAGTTAATCTTCTACATGAGGTGTTATTGTGTTGATTGATTATGTTGATGATATCATTATCTGGGAGCGACTATGTAGGTATTTTTGACTTCGAAGGCCTACCTTAGTCGTTAGTTTCACACTAAGGATTTAGCTACTCTTCATTATTTTTTTTGGAATCGTGGTTGCTCGATCTAAGATGGGTGTGTATCTATCGCAGTGCAAGTATGTTTTGGGCTTGCTTTCAAAGACATGGATGTTGGACTCTCGGCATGTTGATACCCTTACGGATTTTTATGTCAAACTTGATGTTGACGTGGTAGACTTATTTGAAGATACAAGAATGTACAGACGACTGGTTGGGAAGCTTATCTACTTTATTTTTACATGATCGGATATCACATATGTAGTTGTAGTAGTTAGTCAGTTTATTCATGCTCCTCGACAGTCATATTAGGTGGCTATATCTTGTATTTTGCAATACTTAAATGGTGCACATGGGATGGTTTGTTTCAAATGGTTTGCTATATGTCTCACGGTGACAGGTTTCAGTGTTGCTGGTTGAGCATGTAGTCGGAGTGATAGGAGATCTACTTTTGGATATTATACCTTTGTTAGGGTAATATTGTGACATGGTGTAGTAAGAAGCATAAAATTGTAGCTCATTCTAGTGCAGAGATCGAATACCGTGATATGACTCATACAACTTCTGAGATGACGTAGATGCGGTCTCTTTTTCATGAAATGGAGGTTATTGGAGATATATTGTGACAATACATCATCAATTTTCATTTTGTTTCATGAACACAGTAAGCATATCGAGTTGGATTGTCATTTTATTCATAATCTGTTGGCAAAGAAACATATTGTCATTCCACATGTTCGGTCTGAGAATTATTTGAGTGATATCCTTACCAAACCACTTGTTTGTAGTCTATTTACTGATTTATGTAACAAAGTTGGCACATCGGATCTCTATGCTCCAACTTCGGGGGGGGGGGGGGGGGGGGGGAATTAGAGTCATAAGTCGGTCTTATTTTCTCAAGTAGTTGTGGGTGTATTTATCATCGTATATTAATATAAATACATATGAGATGCAACTTAAGGTTTTATCCCCTTGCACTCTATTCTGTTCTCTCTCTCTCTCTCTCTCTCTCTCTCTTCTTTCTAAATTTCACTCTGCTAGGTGAAAAGTAACTCAAACTTTACCGCATGGACAATGATTTCATCCTTCTATATTTTCATCACATAATCCATTCTTGAAACAATTGCAGATGCGTTTTTTTACAGTTACCTGGATTTTTGTCGTTTTCTATTACCATAAAGCTGAGTTTCCTATTTGACAATGCAAGGTGGTCGAACTCTTTTACTAGTGGACCTAAGATCTACTTTGAGTTTGTTTTCAGTTGCTTGCTGTAGATAATTTGTTAGGTTTTTTTGGGCAAACCAACCAATATTATCCTTTTCTAGTGCATTTACATTTTCAACAAGCTTCCAGTTGCTTTGCATCCATATGATTTTACAGGGCTCACATATTATCTAAAGAACTGGCACTTGGGCACACAATGGCATGAGAAGAGATGGAATTATGATGTATAACATAATTAACAGGCTATGATGCATTGTTTAATTTTCAATTGTCTAACATTCACTTCCAACTTCATAAGTAAGGCATTTCACCTTGGAATATTATGACCTTAGCAACTATAGCTTCAGCAGTAAACTCAAATATGTATGCTTATTCCTGTTTTACTCTCCATTCTACAATTCCAAATATCTTATATATAAAGGATTAGTTTAGTTACATACCTTCACACTTATACTTGAAAACCATAAGCTGAAACTTTCCTGATGATAATTATAGCAATTTTAGTTGATAAGGAAGGTAGGCATATTAAGTAAAACATCCCTGCACAGTAAATACTAAATGAGCACTCGTGGCTATTAGACATCCTTTCATATGCCATTAAATGTCTCCATTTGAAATGCCATTCTTAAAAGTTTGTTCGCAGCTTTATGCTGTACTAGGTTCATTTGGCAGGGTGTAGGCTACTAGGAATTTTTACTAGTACTGTATAAATTATATCTTTTCATGCATATGGTATACCTTGTATATGTGCTGAAAGATCAATTGTCTATAGCACAAGCCAGGTAGTTTTACTCTCCCAAGTTACTAACTTTTTGGCTTGACCTTGTTCAACAGAGGGCCGAGAATTGGTGAGAATATTGCTAGCTGCTGGCGCGGATCCAACAGCTCAAGATGAACCGTACTGCCGAACAGCTTTGCATACTGCAGCTATGGTTAATGATGCAGAGTTGATGAAGGTAATCTGATGTGAATCGACTCAATCGGTTCACCAAACCCAACAAATAACTAAGAGGAATAGAGATAGAATGATCTTTTATATAGAAAAAGAACAAAACTCCCAACTTTGATGAACGGATCAAAGTAATAAATCCTTCTTCATTGACACTTGCGAGAGTTTTCTCAATACAAGCATAAAAACTAAAGACGGCTAGCCCTAGCTATAAATAGAAAAGGGAAACAAAACCCTAAAGGGATTATTGTGGTGAAAGACCACAATACCCTTTTAGACTAACTAACAGAAAAGGCCTATTTATGACTAAATACAGAAAAGGCCTAAACAGTGGGCCTGGGCCTAAATCGCTCCACGTCTCCGACGACGGGTGTACGTGATGATGGGTGGGCCCACATCAATACCCCCCCTAACAGAGCCACCTTGTCCTCAAGGTGGAAATCTGGAAACTGCGTCTGGAAGCTCGCAGAATCCTCCCAGGTCGCGTCACAGTCTGGCAGGCCGACCCAATGAATCAGGACCTCCTTCGTCTGGCCGGGTCCTCGTCGGATAGCTCGTACTGCCAAAGGCTCTAATTGTACCTCCATGTCCTCCGTGAGCGTCGGAGGAAGAGTGGGGGACGCTGCCTGGTCTCCAATCGCCTTCCTCAACTGAGATACGTGGAAGACGGGATGAATCGATGATGTGTCTGGTAGCCCCAAACGATAAGCCACCTGCCCCACCCGAGCCACCACCGGATAAGGACCAAAGTATCGAGCCGCCAACTTCTCATTCGGCCTCCTCGCCATCGAGCGCTGTCGGTAGGGACGTAGTTTGAGATAAACCAGGTCCCCTACCTGAAAGCTGACGTCCCGCCGATGCCTGTCTGCCTGTGCCCGCATCACCTGCTGTGCCCGCAACAGATGCTTCCGCAGCTCCTCCAAGACCCCGTCCCGGGTCAACATATACTCCTCCACCTGCCCTACCGGTGTCTGGGCGTCTCCGAACCGTACCAAGGGGGGTGGGTCGCGACCATACAGCACCCGGAACGGCGTCGTCCCCGCCCGTGAATGGTACGAAGTATTATACCAGTATTCTGCCCACGCCAGCCAACTGTGCCACTGTCGGGGAGAATCAGAAGCGAAGCACCGCAAGTAGGTCTCGACGCTGCGGTTAACGACCTCCGTCTGGCCGTCCGTCTGGGGATGATATGCGGTACTCCTCTTCAGGACCGTACCGTGAACCCGAAATAACTCCCGCCAAAAAATACTCATGAATATCTTGTCCCGGTCCGAGACAATGGATGCGGGTACCCCATGGAGCCTGATCACCTCCCGAAGAAACGCCGTCGCTACAGTAACGGCCGTGTAAGGATGCTTCAGGGGAATGAAGTGAGCATACTTACTCAGCCTGTCCACCACCACCATGATCACCGTGTACCCCTCTGAACGTGGTAGCCCGTCGATGAAGTCCATGGTGACATCCTCCCAAACTCGCTCCGGCAAGGCTAGTGGCTGCAATAGTCCGGCTGGGGCCATAGCCATATACTTGTGACGTTGGCAGACGTCACAAGCGGCTACCAATCGTGCGACGGCCCGTCGCATCCCGGGCCAAAACATCTCCCTGGCCATCCACTGATAAGTCTGCTGAACCCCCGAATGGCCTCCCGTCGCAGAACTATGGAACTCCTGGAATAAAGCGGGAATAAAGGCCGAGGTCTTCGGCAGCACCATCCTCCCCTGGTAGAGCAAGCGACAACCCGCTAGAGTGTAGCCTGCTGGAGCGCCATCGCCGCCCTCTATCTGCTGCCGTATCTGCTGCAGCTCTCTGTCCTGCTCTGCCTCCTGCAACATCGGCTCCCAATCTCGCCATATAGGACGTGATAGGGCGCCCAGGTCGATCACCTCCTCCCGTCGAGATAGAGCGTCCGCCGCCTTGTTCTCCAGCCCTGGACGGTATTCGATCGTGAATCGATACCCGACCAGCTTGGACAACCAATGCTGATGCTCCTCAGTCACCAGCCGCTGCTCGAGGAGGTACTTGAGGCTCCTCTGATCGGTCCGTATCACAAACTCCCTCCCCAACAGGTAAGGCCTCCACTTCAGCACCGCCAGAACGATCGCCATCAGCTCCCTCTCATAGACCGATTTCAGTCGGGCTCTAGCAGAGAGTACCTGACTAAAATAGGCTATGGGTCGCCCCTCCTGCATGAGTACCGCCCCGAGGCCATATCCCGATGCGTCCGTCTCCACCACAAACGCTCTGCTGAAGTTGGGTAATGCTAGCATGGGTGCTGTCGTCATAGCGACCTTCAACGCCTCAAAGGCCTTAGTGGCCTCTTCTCCCCACTGGAAGCCCTCCTTCTTCAGCTGCTCCGTAAGGGCCCGAGCGATAGTGCCGTACCCCTTGACGAACTTCCTGTAGTAGCCCGTCAACCACAGGAAGCCGCGTAAGGCCCGTAGTGTAGTGGGCACGGGCCAATCTAACATGGCAGCAATCTTCGTCCTGTCCGCTGCTACCCCCTCAGCCGACACCACGTGCCCCAGATACTCCACCTGCGCCAAACCGAAGCTGCACTTCTTTCGGTTGGCGTATAGCTGATGCGTCAGCAACTTCCGGAACACTATCCCCAAGTGGTCAGTGTGCTCCCTCATGCTTCGGCTGTAGATGAGGATGTCGTCGAAGAATACTAAGATGAACCTGCGAAGATAGGGTTGGAATACCTTATTCATCAGTGCCTGGAAGGTCGAAGGAGCGTTGGTCAGTCCAAAAGGCATAACCAGAAACTCATAATGTCCCTCGTGAGTTCGGAACGCCGTCTTCGACACATCTTCTGGCCGCATCCGGATCTGGTGGTATCCTGCACGAAGGTCGATCTTCGAAAAGACAACTGCCCCATGCAGTTCGTCTAACAGCTCGTCGATCACCGGGATAGGGAACTTGTCCGCGACCGTCTCCTTATTCAACGCCCGGTAGTCGACGCAGAATCTCCAGCTCCCGTCCTTCTTCTTCACCAACAGTACTGGTGATGAAAAAGGACTCACATTCGGCTGGATCACCCCCGCCTGCAGCATCTCCCGTACCATCCGCTCTATCTCGTCCTTCTGCAGATGCGGATACCTGTAGGGACGCACGCTCACCGGTGCCCCCTCCCCCCGAAGTACGATCGAGTGCTCGTGTCCTCTGATCGGAGGTAGCCCTTGCGGGCTCTGGAAGACCTCGGAATACTGCTCCAGCACCGCTTCTACCTCCCTTGGTGTCTCCCCGTGAGTCGCCTCCTCGCCCGAGAACCCCTGGAGCTCGACCAAGTACCCCTCTCCTCCAGTTCGCAACGCCCGAGTAATGGCGCTGAAAGCCACCATAGAAAAACAGAGAGTCGGATCCCCGTTCAGCACCACCGCCGCGTCGCCCTCCCGAAACTCCATCCGCAGACGCTTCCAGTCCACCTTCATCTCCCCGAGGGTCTTCAGCCACTGGACTCCCAAGATGATGTCAACATTGCCCAACTCCAATGGTAGGAAGTCCTCCGTCAGCTGAAAGCCCTGCAGTGAGAGCGATACCCCCTTGCAGTGGCCCTTGCTCTCCTCCACCTTCCCGGTGCCCAGCAACACCGTAAACTTCTCCACCGTACTCAACTCTAAACCGAGCCGATCGACCAGTCGTCGCGAGATGAAGTTGTGGGTGGCCCCATTGTCGATCAGCACTGTCACCGTCTGCTCTCCCAACTTCCCCGCCAACTTCATGGTATGGTTCGGGGTGAACCCTACTACGGAGTTGAGGGTCACCTCAGCCACATCCATATGCACGTGCTCTTGCTCCTCTCCCGCCTCTGTCGCGACAGCGGCCTCTACCTCCTCGGCATCCTCCTCCTCGTCCGGTAGAATCACGATTTGCAGCAACTTGCTCGCGCATCGATGTCCGGGGGTGAATCTCTCGTCGCATCGGAAACATAGGCCAGCCGCCCTTCTCGCCCTCATGTCGGCCTCGGAGAGGCGTCTCCCTGGTACTGCGGCTCCTGTTCCGCCCGTGGGTCTAGGCGGTACCGGTGGCGGTGCTGGTGCTGGTGCTGGTGCCCCTGCCGCTGGTCGAGGAAGAACTGTCCCTGCCTGGCTGCGCTGTCCCGTCGTCCCCCAAGCGCCCTTGAGGCGCTTTTCTTCCGCCAACTTCTCCTCGGCCTTGTGGGCCAGGCGGAGGAGATCTTCCAAGCATCGCGGACTCTGCAGCCTGAGCTCCGCTCGTATGGAGGGCTTCAAACCCTTCATAAACATCCCGATCTGCAACTCGTCCGACACCCCCCGAACGCGTCCAGATAGTAGTTCGAACTTCGCGACGAAGTCTCGAACTGTCCCCTCCTGGCGTAGCGACGACCACTGCTCGTAGAAATCCCCCGAAGCTGTCTCCTGGAAGCGGTCTAAAATGTAGCCCGTCAGCTCCGCCCAGCTGCTGAACGGGGTCCTCGCTGTTCTCCACCGATACCATGCCAGGGCCTGGCCCTCAAAATAGATCCCAATGCACCTGAGGACCTCTGCTTCGGTCAGCTCCATGATCTCGAAATAGCGCTCCGCCCGAAAAATCCACTCGTCCGGGTTCTCACCCTCGAACGTGGGCAGCTTCAGTTTCTTCAGTCGGCGATCCGCGCTAAGGTCACCGTGCTGCATATCATCTCGGCTTCGTCCTCCTTCCCAGCGGTGTGTATCTCTCCGCTGGGTCTCGTATGGGCCCCTGTCACCCTCCTCATACCGCTCGTCAGCCCAGATCTGCTCACCCCACTCCTCCACCGGGCCCTTGTAGTCACCGACTGCCCTCGCCCGTGGTGGTCGTCGTGGGGGAAGGTCCCCTCTCTGGAAGTTGGCGGAATCCGCCATTCCCCCAAAAAAATTGCTACCTCCGGCGTACCTCGCTCCTCCTGGGGGCTCCGCTCCTCCTGTCCACGCCGGGACTCCCGCCAAGCCCCTTCCCGGGCCCGCGAACCTATCTCCGTAGTTCGCCATCATCGTCCGACCCCCGAAGGAGGCCCCAAACCCTAGGGTTTCTCCCCCGCGCGGAGCCGATCCGCCGGGACCGTACGGGTCGCCGGCGCCCGGCCACGGCCGCTCGCCGGCGGCTCCCGCGGCCCCGACCGGCCAGGGGTGGCGGTCGGCGGCTGGCCACCGCTCGCCCCCAACGCCCGCGGCCCCGCCCGGGCTGGTGCGGTCGGCGGCGAGGCTCCCGCGCCCGTCTGCCGCCGGCCGGCGCTGCTCGTCGGCCGGCCGTGCCACGTCCGGCGGCGCTGTGGTGGCGGCGGGTGCGGGCCATCGCCCGTCGGTCGGCCCGCCGCGATCATCGGTCGTTTCCCCCTCCGTTTGCACAAACCCTAGTTGGTCGCCTAGGGTTTGGGTTGGCGCCGCCTCCGCTTCGCCGCCATTGATCTTGTTTGAAATATTTTGCAAAAGCATCATGATCGTCGTCGACTCCTTCCGCATATCCCGCATCTCCGTGCGGATCTCTAGATTCGTGGACGCTTGATCCTTCGCGGCGACCTCCATCGATTTCTTCAAACCCTCGATCTCGGCGGTGAAGTCCTCCCGAAGACCTCGGATCTTCTCATCGATCGTGTTTCTTGTTCCATCGGCCATGGCTCGTAGCAAGCTCTGATACCAAATGATGTGAATCGACTCAATCGGTTCACCAAACCCAACAAATAACTAAGAGGAATAGAGATAGAATGATCTTTTATATAGAAAAAGAACAAAACTCCCAACTTTGATGAACGGATCAAAGTAATAAATCCTTCTTCATTGACACTTGCGAGAGTTTTCTCAATACAAGCATAAAAACTAAAGACGGCTAGCCCTAGCTATAAATAGAAAAGGGAAACAAAACCCTAAAGGGATTATTGTGGTGAAAGACCACAATACCCTTTTAGACTAACTAACAGAAAAGGCCTATTTATGACTAAATACAGAAAAGGCCTAAACAGTGGGCCTGGGCCTAAATCGCTCCACGTCTCCGACGACGGGTGTACGTGATGATGGGTGGGCCCACATCATAATCCTATGTCCTTCGTAGCATGGAGACCACTTCGTTTGATTTATAACTTAGTCGTCGGTACAGTTTGATGTGAAACCTACTTCATTCTGGGTTCAGTTTCTATGTGCTTAAATCTTATCCTTTTTGCGAAGATTATTCTGGAAGCTGGAGTTGATGTTGATGTTAGAAATGCACAAAATACGCTGCCTCTTCATGTTGCACTGAACCGAGGGGCAAACTTATGTGTCGATTTACTTTTGTCTGCTGGTGCTGATTGTAGTTTGCAGGTACTGTTACCATTTCCTATTTCCAGAAATATACGTGTTCTTTTTTTCATGTAATAATTCCTTTGAAGAAGCTTCATCCAATTGTGAACTTATTTCCTTTTGAGTCTGCTCATGCTAAATTGCTAATCCATCCAAATGTTATAATTTGAATATTTTTGTTTTAGACTTTGATACTATAAAATCTTTCAGGTCTAATTGGAATCTTAGCATGACATCATTTAATAATTTAATTTCCATGTATATTATATTTTTCCGATAATAGCATGCCATTATAGGATGTAAAAACTTACATGTTATGTGGGTGCATTTAGTTAGTTGATCCTATTGGCAGGTGGGAATATGCCTTTTCTGTATCACATATCAGAGCAGTACATTTAGTTGGATGCTCCTATTTATGTGAATCATATTTGAAAATGGACCAAGCTTCAGTCTTGGCTGACATGTAAACAACTCTGAACTTTGGAACTAGAACTTTATTCTGTTTGAGCCATAAGAACAGATTACCTAACAAAGTGAAAGATTAAAGGGGATCTAAAGCTTGCATCTCGATTTTTGATATATGTTTTGAATATTTTGGATGTTTTGTGGGGACATACGTCACTAGGTTGGGCCTCTGGAAATTTTTGTTACAAGTAGTTGATCACAAGTCATGGGTGTGATAATGTTAGCCGGGTTTCAATGACGTCAAAATCAGTCATTAGCAGGCTAGCATTAGTTCAGTCTTGTTAGGTTTTAGTCTGTATTTAGTTTTAATTGCAGTTGTCATGCCGTAAATGCTTGACATAGGACTTAGGGGACCACATGGTCATGAGTCATGATCATGTAAATCATATGGGTCACGAGACCTCACTTGGCACTTGCAAATAGCTCATAAACTTTTACAACTTAGCAAATAATATAACACAATTCTCCCATTAACTTATTTTTCCTAAGCAAGTATTCACATTTCACATATATCATAATTGACAATTTGACATATTAACTCCAACAAATCTCTTCCTAAACAGTATTATCGCAATGAAGTGATGAACCTAAGAAGCCAATTATAATACCACTAACTACAGTTGTCATATGGTTAAACTTTCTTAGCATCTAATACATAAACATCAAGTTTAATAGCCGATAGTATTAGAGATTTAAGTAGGCTAAGCTACTTGAAAAGAAGATGCCCAGCACGTCGAAGTCTGAACAAATCATGATAGAGATGCTACACTGTGCCATGGACAACAACTGCAACTTGCTGCACTACTCTGGAGAAATATGTGGAATTAGGGAGCATTCTACAGCTCAGCAAGTAGGTCCCATATACCTAGCAATTCATCATTTTTGTATCATCTAATCATCTAATGCATCAAGCTCAAGTAGGCAGCATAGAGAATGTGATACTAGAAGATGTCAAAGGTATACAAAGTCTCAAATGTCAGTTTTCCAAATATTTATCAGAGTATAGTAGGCAAACTGGACAAGGGAATTGAGTTGGTAATTAAGTACATATTAGTATTTTGTAATTTGTTGTATAGTCCATGTAAGGTTTATAGTATGATTTTTTTATTGAAAACCCAACCTGATGTACTATATTAGCTAAATTCTATATTGTAGTTTATCTTTCTCAACTAGACAAAATATGCATGCCAATACATGGTACTGTAAACTGTATGTCAATGCTAGATAGGCTTAATATCTAGTATAAGGTAGAAATGACTGATATCTAGTGGTTGCCTTGTGTCCATCCGGACTTTATACCATGTAGAGTATTATTTTTAATGGGTGAATAATTAATATATGTGATGCATGTTGCTAAAATGGAAGTTTGAAAGGAGCAATACAGATAATGCAGTATTTAATGAGCCGCTACGATCTAGGTAGTCCTAGACGAACATGATTTGAAGTTTTAAAGAAGGACATGGTTTTTGTTAGCATTACGGAGAGCCCTTAGCAGAGTTGAATGGAAGAAGAGGATTCAAACAACTGACCCCAAAAGTTTAGGGTAAAGGCATTGTTGCTGTTGTATGCTGCTAAAGTGGGACTGTCGTTCCTTTTCTCTTTGGCTTACTGTGTCATAGAGATGGATGTATTCCCATATAGTAAATATACTATTGTATCATCTTACCTCTTCGTTTAGACTCTTTATAGTCTAGGGAAACATGGAGGGTACTTGTTGGTTAGTTTAAACTGCATATCCGAAATGTAGGTCTCCTATCCATCAGCTGGCACCCTAGGTTTTATGGCATGACCCTCTCATGCTCATAGATACCTTGGCTAGGTGTTTGACACCGACAAAGAGAATTGCTGTCAGGTGCGGAGCCGGTCAAAAAACTTCGTCAAATCCTTATGGAGATTCCATATCCGACAACATTCTGATGGGAGAATGCTTGGATGATGATGATGGTGCATGCTGCTAAAAGAAAAATGGTGTGGTTGCAAGCATTTCATGGGGGCATATTCTTCTGCATTTATCACAGTTCATGCTGAATGTCATACATAATAGGGGAATTCAGCCGATGCATTATATAATTTGGATAGTTAGATCTTCCAGTGAACGTTGTAAGATTTATTTGGATTAATCAACCATTTAGTTAGATTCAGCATTCTTTTACCTCACTTATTTCTTCATGCTGTCATTTTCTTTGAGAAAGCTGGTAAGTACTTAGCCAGGAACACCTGCACTAAATACCGGCTAAGCCATTATTAGTTTGTTACTAATTCATATTCAAATTCAAGTTCAACCACAAGGGCTATTAGATTATTACAAACAAACCAAAGATACCATAGCCCACTCAGGCTATAACAAAGAGGAAATCAAATTATTTTAGGGTGTGTTTGATTGCAAGGTGGAAAATAAATTAAGTCCATGGAATTATTTTTCTAGGAAAAAAAATTCCATGGAATTTAAAAAAAATTCCATAGAAAACTTAATTTGGGTGTTTGATTGTCATTATTTTCCACGAAAAATAGTTATTTTCCATGGAAAATGATATTTTCCCACGGGTTAGGCAAGTTTCATTTTCCACCATTTTAGAAGAAAATATGGAAAATAATAGTTTTTTGAAAAATAATTCCATGGAAAATATAAGCTATCAAACACTACAATTGGTGGAAATTTTGTGATGGAAATATTTTCCATGGAAATAAAAAGCCCAATCAAACACAGCCTTAGAGGATAATAGTTTCTCTTGCTGTTATGTGTTTGTTTTCTTCATATATATATTTGAAAATTTAATCAGATCAAAACTTTCTGCGCTCTTTGTATGTTTGAAACACTAGTTTGAACATAATGGAATGTAAAAGTATCTTTGAAGGAAAATAATGGGTTTTATCAAACATTTTTTTACTGTCTTCACTGATTATGTTCTTTTTCCCCCTCTGACTTAGGATGATGATGGTGATAATGCTTTCCATATAGCAGCTGATGCAGCAAAAATGATACGTGAAAATCTCAACTGGATTGTTGTTATGTTGCATTCCCCATCTCCTGCCGTGGAAGTTAGAAACCACAGGTACTCAACACGTCGACAAATAGGACCATTTTACTATGCTTAGTATATCAAATTGTACCTATCATGTTTTGTAGTTTTGTCACAGATCGAGATTAAGTTCTTAAGAAACATAATAATATGGCATTCAATTTTAGTTCTTCACTAACCAGTTAAGTCAATTTGGTTATGTACCAAAAGCAAATACCGAGTTTCACAATAGTGGGACTGAATATGGATGGGAAAGGTTAAACAAGATCTTCATGCCTTTCTATGAACAATTTTGGTCCCTTCTGCATTTGATATTACTTTATTCTCATTGAGTGTTCTTTGTAAGTTTCCAAGAATTGACAATCCTTCACAGGATGTTCAGGATTAACTTCGTTTTGGAATCTTCTCCCAGTTTATTTTTAGTGCTTCAGATAGTTGAAGTATCTGATAATATAATGCGTATTTTGTCACATAGGGTTCCTACATTATGATACGGAGTGGATATGGGGCAACAATAGATCTAATGGATTCTATGTACTACCTTGTAAGAAATTTGCATCTTCCTCTACAAGCTGGGGTTTATGAGAACTTGGGTGGTGAATTGGCTATGTAGATGGGGGTGGAGGTAGTGCTGGCTGTTTAGATCTTGGGATAAGAGTAAAGAGGTGGGAGAGGTTTAAGTGGGTTTTTCTTTTACGGCTATTACATTTCTGCAATAGTTGTAGAACTTGCAGCAATTTATAAGAATAAGAGGAATAAGGTATCAGAGGTGGCAAGAAGTAAGATTGAAAGGACTTCTAGATTTGAAGATAAATTGCTATCCACATCCATCATTCTCTTCAACCTTTTGAGTCTGTTTTAGTAAGTCACATATTTTTTATGTGATCTCTTTTTCGATCTATTTTAATTATGAGAGTAGCCTGGACTTTTGATTGTTCTACTTGGAGAATATACTCCTTTGTTCTCTTGTAGATTTTCACGCCATGATATTTGACCGAGGATACACTGTTTGGCAAGTCTAACCAAACCGATGGCTGAAGTCAAGGATTTCTATTAATCAATGTTACCAGATGCTGCATTCTGATTACATAAAAAAAAGAACCAAGAAAATTTTTAATTTTTTAAACAACAAAAATCTGCCTAATATAATGAAATATAGTATTTAACATTAGAGGCCCTAATGCAGCTAGATGGAGTTACTTGATTCTAAGGCTAGATTAACTCTGCTACTTTTTACTTTCAATAATCTTGTTTGAGAAAAACTTGATGTAGATAGTTGTTACTTTTATTATTGAATCTAAATTGAATAATGTATTCCGGTGTTGAAGTCTGAAATTGAGGGAACGGACATCTAATATATCATTCCCCTAGCCCAGTTCTGTAATATCTAGCTTGAGCTTATCCTGTATGCTCGACGTTTTCATTTATAGTGAAACATGGTAACAGCATCTGTTCTTTGTATGTTCAATGTACACAATTTTAACTCCTAACATTCTGCAACCATAACCATTTTTTATCTGTTCGACAAGAAGGCCAAAAGAAATAAATCCTGCTGTTCTTGATGAGTGACAGGGGCTGGACATTATGTGATTACTTAGAATCATTGCCTCGAGAATGGATTTCAGAAGACCTCATGGAAGCACTAGCAAGTAGAGGAGTTCATCTGTCCCCGACAGTGTAAGTTACCTAATAACCTTCCTTTCCTTACACTTGTCAGCTTTATTGCTCATTAATTATAATGATCCTTTGCTTTAGAGTCTATTTGGATTGTATTACTGCACATAGATGTAGTACTTATATGTATATTTTTTATATTTAGATATGAAGTTGGGGACTGGGTGAAGTTTAAAAGAAGTGTTAGAACTCCTGAATATGGTTGGCAAGGTACAAAACACAAGAGTGTAGGTTTTGTTCAGACTATTCTGGACAATGACAATCTCATTGTGTCATTTTGTACTGGTGAGGCTCGGATTTCAACAAGTGACGTTATCAAAGTCATTCCCTTGAACAGGGGACAACATGTCCAGCTAAAGGCAGATGTTAGGGAGCCAAGGTATGAGCAGAAAATAGTTTTATTTGGATTGTGTACATATCTTATGTCATGCATGGGGGTGAACGTTTATAAATTGTTCTCATATCAAGATCCATCTCATGCCATAATATTGTCAACTAAATTAAGTATTCAGAGTTGTATATACAGTAAGGGAATTACCAATGGTAAGTCAAACAACTTTCTATTAGGTAATGGCCCTTAATGGAATTGAATTAGCATGATTGTTATCAAAGGTCTCATGAAATCCATAATAAATTGTTAGCTTTTGGTCCTTGGGATTTCTTAATTGAGATCGGTTCTCATGTTTATTATTAAATGTTTACCATAATAAACAATTGAGAACAGTGTTATTAAAATTGTTTTATAAGGCCAACTAATCGTATGATTTCAAGTTTTTGGCTAACCGCCGGTTAAAATTCCATTAATCAGTTCGGTTACTATGCGTAACTGGCAAAAAAGGAGTAATCATGCCGGTTTTTGTTAACTGGCCCGAGTAGCCATTGTCCTGGTTGGTTTAGATGCTTGTCTGGTTAAAATCAAATACCCGAAACTCAAACAATTCAATTTTCTGAATAAAACCCAATTGAAACCCCAGATTCCAATTGGTAATATTCTCAGCCCTCTTTCTTCCTCTTCCCAAACTCCCTTCCCCAACTTCTTCTTTCCTCTCACGAGAGTCAAAGAATAGAAGGACATTGCATATGCAATCTGCGACGACACATCGATGAACTATAGTAAGTATAGTTTTGTCTTATTTTCCATTCAATATATATGATTCTACTTTTTTTTTTCCCTAGAACATGCACCTGTTTTTACTTTTTTTTTCTTTCTAGAACATGCTATGGTTTTTTTTTTCTTCCTTGATGTTTAAATAATTAATTATTTTTGTTTCACAATTGTTAATGTTAAATTATATATATATATATATATATATATATATATATATATATATATATAGAGGAAGGATCAAGATCCCCACACTTTTTGCATCCCCATGCATCCCCCCTATTTGCACCGTTGGATGGTTTTTTAAGTCATCTAATCTTAACCGTTGATTTACCAATGGTTAAGATTAGATGACTTAAAGTACATCCAACGGATGTGAACATGGGGATGCATGGGGATGCAAAAATTGTGGGGATGCCTATCCTTCCTCATATATATATATATATATATATATATATATATATATAAAGGAAGGTAATTTATATTTCCATTGTTTCAAAATACAGTACAGACACTAGTCATGAACTCCCATTGGTAACCTTATACTCAGTATATCGTGCTCTACATTATGAATAACTCCAATGATGGTGTTGCTTTGCCCCTCAATTTTTTTGTTATTTCTCTCCCGCCAAACATGCCAAACCGCAGCCGCCAATCTGTTACATGCCTCCCGATACCACATGCCACCCCGTTGCTTGGACGCTTTAAGATCCCGTACCACCGTCGCAAAGTGAAACGTAAGTCTATACTACGGTCTGGCTTAAGCTTGGGTCTTTTTATTACATCAAACTCTTCGGGCATCTTTGCACGACGATCCTCGATTATTATGTGCGATGTTACCTTCCTCGATTCACCGCTTGGATCAATCTGCCATTACACGAAAGCTCGGACTGATCGTCGGTACCACAATCTTCTTGTGTAGGTAGACCGTTCCATGTCCAACTTAGTCAGCCGCTACCTGCTACCCGCTACCCGAATATCTCGATTTATCCCCCTTTAATAGTTAAGCGTATAGGGTGCTCGGGAGGTTTGAACCTCCGACCCAGCTCTCCGGATGTTTGTCTTCAAGCCATAACCACTCGGGGCACTGCTCGTTCGAACCTCATATTGTTCAGAGCCACTCTTTCCTACTAGACAAACTCTCGAAGGTTATCGAGGTAGCTCCCATATCTGCTAGGAAATTTGCCTCCCCCGATTGCTCGTGTATATATATATATATATATATATATATATATATATATATATATATATATATATATATTTGGAAAAAGGGTAAATTTTATTCCATCAACTCAATAAGGTTACAACATAGTGATACATTCCCGGCTCAGGGGGACATTACTAGTACATCCGACTCAATGTTATGAAGTATGCCCACCAGTGGGGTGGATAATCCCTCATAAATGCGCCGGTTCCTCTCCCGCCAGACATGCCAAACTGATGCAGCAAGTCTCAATCTAGCATGCCTGGCCCAGCTCTGCTCCTTGCCCCTGCAATCATCAATCCACTTAAGGATTTCTCTGAAATCCCGCTCCATTCCAACCCCTCCCAAGTGTCTCCGGCTCTGCTCTGCCCAGATGCTCCATGCCATATGGCATTGAAAGAACAGATGCCCAATGGATTCAGTCTCTGTCTCACACAAAACACACTTAGGGTCAGGGACAGAAATCCCGAACCGGAGCAGTCTGTCCCTAGTAAGCAGTCGGCCCAGCACCAGTTTGTATGCAGACAGTTGCATTTTCCTGGCAAGTCCCTTCCCCCAGACAAAGTCGAACTCCTCAATATCATCGAAGTGGGTGCGGACAAGGTCGTAGCAGCTGCTAAATCGGAACTCCCCTGCACCCACCGAGCGTCCAGGAGGGGCCCAAATCCAGACATCAGACTGTGCCGTAGGAGTGATCTGCACCTGTCTGATCTCCTCCCCTAACGGAGCAGTGAAACGATACTCCTCTGGCCTCCAGACCCCACCACGAATGATGTGCCTACACGTCAAACCCCTGTATGCCACGCCGTCCCTCTGGGGGCCCAGTATCTCCAGGAGGGACTGACCTGAGATCCACGGATCGAGCCATAGGTCCGTCTCCCCTCCCTCCCTCATCCTCCTCCGCAAAGCCGTCCGAAGGGCAGGACGGTTCCTCAGGATATGCTTAAAAGACACAGAGAAGTTGTTGTCAATTTCACATACCCAGAAATTTCTGCCCCGGAGATATCGACTAGTCATCCAGGCCGACCATAGAGAATCACCCTGAAGGAACCTCCATGCCAGCTTGATCCCCGCCGCCTCCCTGACAGAAACAAGTGATCGCAGACCACACCTCCCTCTTTCCGGGGCCGACAGAGCTGCTCCCAAGAGATGGCATGAATCCCCCCATGCCAGATGAACTTGGCACATATGCCCTCAATCTTTCGGATAGTAGCCAGAGGGACCATAATCGATTGGAGCCAGAACAGCGCAATAGCAGAGATAACTGAGCGAACCAGCTCAATACGCCCTCCAAACGATAGGCCAGCCGCCTGCCAGCCCTCAACCCTCCTCTGAGCAAAATCCACCAGACTCTGACAATCACGATCCTTCGCGTAGTTGACGGAAAGGGGCACCCCCAGATATTTCACCGGGAGGTCCCCCTTTTCCACCCCAAGCTCCGAGGCCCGCTCCTCCTTCAAAGTGCAAGAGCTGCTGAAGTAGACTTTGCTTTTGTCCCTGTTTAACCGAAAGCCCGATAGCTGTCCGAACTCCTCCATCACTGCCGCAAGCTCCCTCATCCCACGCATGGAAGGTCTCAACAGGACCAAGAGATCATCAGCATAAATGAGATGAGAGACCACCGGGGATACCCTGCTGTAAATCGGTACAATCCTCTCCCGATGTACCACGATGTCCATCAGACATGTGAAATACTCCATCACAAGGGTGAATAGGTATGGGGAAAGCGGATCCCCCTGCCGAAGCCCCCTGTTGCTACTGAAGAACCCGTAAGGGATACCCTGGATGAGGACCGAGAAAGTAGGAGAGGTGATGCACTCTCTGACTCTATCCACCCAAGTCTCGGAGAAGCCCATCGCAGCCATCAGATGACAGAGGAAGTCCCTGTTGACAGTATCGTATGCTTTCCTCAGGTCGAGCTTCACACATGCCTTCATCCCTCCAGGCTTGTGGAACTCCCGAATCAGCTCATGAGCCAGCAGGCTATGCTCCGCAATAGACCGCCCCTTAATGAAGGCCGCCTGATTCCGAGACACCAGACCCTGCATAGCATCCTCCATCCTCCTGCACATAAGATGAGTAATTATTTTATACAAATAATTACAGCAAGCAATCGGTCGAAAGTCAGCAAGAGATGTCGTCCCCTCCTTCTTGGGCACAAGAGTCAGGAAGGTGTGGTTCAGCTCCTTCAGGAGCTTGCCCGTATCAAAGAACTCCTGAACAGCCGCAAGGACCGGGGCCTTGAGGGTATTCCAATGGCGTTTGTAGAAACCACTGGAGAACCCATCCGGCCCAGGAGCCTTGGAAGCATCAGCCTGCATCACAATTGTCTCCACCTCCGCCATCCGGACAGGGGCCATAAGAAGAATATTGCCATATTCCGTAATCAACGTCTTCGTAATCAGCTGCGGGAAGACCGAGGGATAGTCCGTCTGATGATAGAGCTCAGAGTAGAAATGTACAGCCTCCTCCTGGATAGCAACCTGGTCAGTCACAAGGCGCCCGTCCCTGCCAATCAGTCTCTGGATACGGTTCCGGTGCTGACGCGCCCGGATGACGTCATAGAAGAATTTGGTGCAACGGTCCCCATCCTTGAGCCAATAGCATTTGGCCCGTTGGGCCGCACTAATCTCCTGCCGAAGCCTCAAGGTGTTGACCTCTGCAGCCAAACTCTTCTCTCTAGCCGCCATCTCCCCACTCAACATGTCGCCCTGAAGCGCTGCCTGCAGGTCTCGCAACTCCGCCTCCTTCTCCTGTAGGGAAGTCCGGGGAAGTGCCCTCACCCAGTCCCGGATGGCGCGTTTAGCGTTTTTCAGCCTGTGAACCATACAAAACTGGGCAGTGCCGTCCACCTCCTGGCCAAGTCCTCCCGCCACCGTCTCCCCATAGCCAGCTGATAGGAACCAACTGTTGTCATACCGGAATGGGCGGGCTCTCCATCTGGGACTCTCCACGAAGCGCACCAGGATCGGCGAGTGGTCACTGGTCCCCGCAGGGAGCCCCTCAGCCACAGAAGAGGGGAATAGGCGGAACCAGTCACTGTTCCCCAGAGCCCGATCCAGCTGGCATGCCACCCTGCTCACCTCCGCCTTGTTGTGCCAAGTCCATATGTGTCCTATCCTCTCCTGGTCTCTGAGCCCTGACTGGAGAAGACAAGACTGAAAATCTGAAAGTATCTGGTCCGGCACCGGCCTCCCCCCCAGCTTCTCTCCCCGGTATAGCGTAGCATTGAAATCTCCCATAATAAGAAGAGGGAGATGCCGATGCCTCGCTAGTGAGCTCAGCCTGATGATGTCCTGCCACAACGTCCAACATGGACAATCCATCCCGCAGTGGTTATGCTGACCACAAATACCGACTCAAAATTCTGTCGATTCCCATTCACTGAAGTCCATGCACATTCTGTTCCAACATACCAAGCCATCACCCACGGTCGATTGCTGCATAACAATCGACTCAAAGAATCCCACACATAAGACATCCAGCATACATCACAACTTATTATCGCATCGCATCTTTGTTATTCTTTTTGGTATCTTTTAGAAATTCAACAAAACACACATATCACAGCCCACATATTTAGACTTATTGTATGGAACACCCAGTGAGAGGTTAGAATGATCAACGGACTTTCAGTCAAGGGAACAACATAGAATAGTTTGGAAGCAACATAGAACAATCGCAGAAGCACTATGAATCATCATAGAGGCAACTTTGATTTCATCGCGGAAGCAACTTTGAGTATTCGCGGAAGCAACTTTGATTCACCACGGAAGCAACATTTGAATAATCGCGGAAGCAATCTTTGAATCATCGCGGAAGCAGCTTAGAATCATCTTAGTAGCAACATTGATTCGAAACAAATCGAATAGGAATCCAAGGACGTAAAGCCGTGCTCTGATACCATTATGTCACGCCCCGATCCCGGAGGATCGAAAACAAGCCACTGGGCGTGATGCCGTACAAGTCTAGATTGCACTTGTACAAGGCAAAACCATTACAGTTCCTGGTAATTCTCAGAAGACATTGATAACGCAGCGGAACCAAGCAGATAAATTGAAGTCACACAATTTATATAGAAATGTATCTCTTTATTGATAATCAAAATGGATTACAAGGCTTGCAACAGAATTCAGAGTTTACAATTGATTACAAGACTCGCAGCGGAATATAGAGTTTACAACTGTTTACAAGGCTCTTAAATAGCCGACTGAATGTATACACTTGCCCTTCAGGCTACAACTGAATATACCGACTCCTTTACAATGAACTTGCCAATATGGCTACAATCTCACTGGTACAACTGAGTTCCACTGTTCCATACATTATGTCCCATATAGCAGAAGACATCGTCTTGCAAGAAGAGCTTCTGCACACCCATCCGATTCATCGATGCCAAGCACTGATTCATAGGATTTCCCCCAAGCAAACACCTGTAATATTGCCCACAACGTGGGTCAGTACATCATCAATGTACTGGCGAGCGGTGCTGGCCCAACTCACCTAAGAAGACAGCACTAAGTAATCATGTTACAGAACATTATTATCAATGGTCTTTCTCGTTGCCTTAGGGTCAGTTTCATGTTATAGCCGACAAGAAGTAAAGCATACATATCTCATAGCCAACATAATTTAAAGCATGCAGTTATCACCCTTTGGTGATTCTTACCCACGGTCGTGTAGCCATCCCTGTACATTTATAATACTTACTCTGCCTGCACAAGACATTGTTAGGAACAATATCATGATTCAATATGATTATCACCGTTCAGGTGAATTCTTACCCAAGCCGACATCCATCCCTGTATTTGAGTAATAACTTACTCTGCCTGCACAAGACATCATTAGCACCTGACCTATCTATATGAAGGTCACTGGCGACACGCCATCCTGGACCATCTTACAGATATACAGCGCCCTTGCAGTGCAGGTAGCTAGCCCCACTGCAAGTCCTGTATACCGTGCTAGTACATCAGCACTGCCACTACTTCGGCGTTGGTTTCCCCTAGGACGAACCGGGTTCCATGGCCCAGGAATACCGTTCGAGAAACCACCTTGTCGACAAGTTGTCCATGACCATGCAACTATATGCAACTTATCTAAGAAGAAAACATATAATGCATGATAAGGAAAACTAAGCAAAACCATCATTCTCATCCATCTTGTCATCTAGCCATCTTGCCTTGAGCCAACGCTCATATTATCATCTGCCCATCCAGGGTCTTAGCGTAATCAACATTCTACATCGGCGACGGGATAATAGAATGTTGTTACCCAAAGCCTTGCCACATCTTTCCAACCAACTCAATGTACTCACCGCCCAGTTCCTGGGACTTAGCATCTGTTAAGCAAACATTCATTCGAATGCAAAGCAAGCATACTCACTGCCCAGTTCTTGGGTCTTAACATCTGTTTTGCCAACTATTCATTGAGCCAAAGCTCGATATACTTACCGCCCAAATACTTGGGACTTGCCTTCACCTGTCATGCAATTCATCGCAACATTGCACAAGCATACATTTCATTTAGCCACAACAGTTTACGTTCAGTTGATTAATTATCTTTTATTATCTTTCCAAATTCCATGCAAGGTGTTATGGAGCAACACAATAAGAAACATAGCAAACTCATCCTTATTTTAAGCGTGAAGTTAAAGGATCTTAGAAGGGTTCAACACTACTCACATTCATAGGACGATTCCCGCCACGATCGCATAGACTTCCAAGCGATCCTTCACATATTCCCAAGTCCAACAAGGCTTCATCGAACCAACCATCCATCATAAGGCATCTTGCGGGTCGGGGCGCTACAATATATACCACCCAGAAAAAGTTTCGTCCTCGAAACTTAAAACAAAACTCATCCCCAAACTTCAACCAACTTTTCATGAAACTTCTCAACGAACAACTTGCACCATTTAAATATTTTCCCGCAATCTCTCGATTGATTTCAAGTAATGTTCCGTCTCGTTACAGCATCCCAATTAATTCAACATAGTTTACCATCTTTGATCTTTCCTCCAACACGTGCAAATCCTTAGCACATAATAATCCTTCCCGTGGCTTCGTTTGAATTCAGCATATCACTTAGTTGGAATCATACACATATTTTAGGCGTCCCCGAAATACATGCACTTCAGCCAAGTTCAGCGATAGAGAAGACGAACGAGCTACGGTGTAATTTCTCTTCCGAACATCAGTAATTCTTTTCAAGCATCTCGTATAATCCCACTGGTTTATTCAATATCTTAACCAACCAATAACGCAACAGATGTTGCCAATTCCAACTCGATAGTTTTTCCACAATCGATCCAACATTTTCCAAAGTATTCAAACTTAGATGTATCAAGTATTCCTTTCAAGTTCATTGTCATCCATGCCACCAAAGTTGATAAATCCTATTGCCACTTTTCATTTCGATACCCTAATTCTCATATATCAAAATCTTGTACTCATCATCGTTCGCATCCATATACCTGTTTGCAACTTGTAAATTTCTCGATCATGATCCATCTTCCAAATCGTATCATCCATCAAATTGTACTACCATTCCACTCTAGCAACATTTCTTGCTGTACTCCAACATTCTCTCGTATTGATCAAGCCAACATGTTTATCCTCTCGTATAAGCAACTCTCATAGTTCAGCAACATTAATTCCTGAGGGTCGTTCTTATTCACATTCGCATCTCGCCGATCTCGGCTACATGCACTATCCAATTCCGTCATTATACTTATATCCTCAATTCTGATTCGGTCCATGAAATTATCCCAACTATCCCAAAGCACTACCAACAATTTTCGTACCTCAATATCAATGAATCAAGTCCATCTAGTCCCAACAATTTTCAGCAATCCAACAAAGGCAACCAAATTTTCGAAACCAACAAGATCCGTCATCCTGTCCAACATTATAACATCAAATCTCCAAATATTCATTCCATCCCGAAGCCTACCTTCCAACACATCTTACTCATTCCAACTATACTCACGCAACACCAATAGGGACATCCTACGATTTTCCAACAGTCAACTTAGCATACAGTCAAGTCTCTACGGTCAGCTAATCTAAGCTAAACCAGACATTCAGCTAACCCATATGAGATGAGTAGCTATCAGGGACATACTTATCTCTTATCTTAGAGGCAACCAATTCTCAACATAGGGCAACTCTACGGTCTGACCAACTTAGGGACATGGGACACCACCCCAATCTTATGAACTTATTCCCAACACGGACAACTGAAGGACATAGCCAACCAATCTGAAACTTAAGCAACCAACCAACACTCTAAGCAACCAACCAACACTCTAGGCAACTAGTCAACAATCAAGGCAACTAGCCAACAATCTAAGCAACTAGCCAACAATCTAGGCAACCAGCCGACAATCTAGGCAACCAGCCGACATTCTAGGGTCAAGTCTTTCTACCCGTACTCATACTCGAGTCATACCCAACGAAGTCTCATTCTAGACTTACCCGCAACCGACAAAATCCATCCGACAATTCTATCCAACAATTCTAACCCACAACTCTATGGGTCAATCTCGAAGCTATCATATAAAACTCCTCAATCGAATATCCAACTTTCAATTTCCACTTGCATAGGCATAGCATCACTTGTTCGATCCGACTTGCATCCTCATATCGTACTCAATTTGTCTATTCAATCGGGTCAACTATTCTGAGTAATCATCCGATATTGCTATCTCAATAGTTTATCACTTATGATCTCTTTGCGACATATTCGTTTTCCACATTCTTGGATCATCGATACGGTCTGTACTCCTTAACCAACAAATAAGGCAACTACATAATCATATTTCTTCCGAGGCATCCTTTATAAATTTTCGAGCACCAACACGGTCATCTCTTAGCAATTCACGTTAACCATCAATATTCGTTTTGCATCATCTCCTTATGATTCCATAAGAAGATTTACTATTCAAACACCGATCCAATCTCTATAGCACCAATCATCTAGCATTCACACATCGGTCATCTTAGCGGACATAACATAACTCATCAGCTAAGTCATAATCCAACAATTCTATATTCAACCAAACTTGTTATTCATGCGACCACATCATCTATCGACATGGTCTCTTACATATCGCTGCACCTCGATACTTATTTGTATTCCAGCCATTCGACTCTCATAAGGAACATCTACTCTTTCATGCATCAAGGGACAAGTACTCATTCTCTATGCCTCAAAATATTTAAGGGTCATAACTTGTTGATTCGGGACACATCGAATTCTCTCAAACACAACTGCACCACGTGCTAAGATCATCTATTTCTTAAGCCCATTTTCAATCTTTTCAATCGTTGATGCAACTCTCTGCATCTTCTAAATCATTTGCAACATCCCGATAAGCATCTAACATCGCCAACAATTCTGTCGATATCCAACATGCAATTTCTTTTACTCAATTCCAACATCGTTCAAAATTCGGTCCATAGCTATTCCCGCAAAATCATTCGATAGCAACACCACACTATCGTTACTAAGCTTACCATCCTTCTTACCCAACTGATTCAAGTCTTCGCTTGAATCTGAAATTCGTTTTCTTCCCAACCAAGGCATTCATTTCATATTCTCAATTCTCTTATTACCCAACATAATGCTAACCGACAAGGTCTAGCGATGGTTCACCCGAACACATCAAAAATCTCACAACGGGTCATCCCAACTTAATCATCAAGGGACATTCCTAGCCAACATGTATCAATCGTAAGTTCAACTACGATTTGATACCACCCAATACCTTATAGGTAAAGCAATCACAATATCATAAACACATCAAGGGTCAAGGGACATCTTATCACTTCGAGGGTATATGCAATATACCACCCAGAACTCAAGCCATTCCAACACAATATTCCTTCACATCAAACCAACGTCCAACATGGACAATCCATCCCGCAGTGGTTATGCTGACCACAAATACCGACTCAAAATTCTATCGATTCCCATTCACTGAAGTCCATGCACATTCTGTTCCAACATACCAAGCCATCACCCACGGTCGATTGCTGCATAACAATCGACTCAAAGAATCCCACACATAAGACATCCAGCATACATCACAACTTATTATCGCATCGCATCTTTGTTATTCTTTTTGGTATCTTTTAGAAATTCAACAAAACACACATATCACAGCCCACATATTTAGACTTATTGTATGGAACACCCAGTGAGAGGTTAGAATGATCAACGGACTTTCAGTCAAGGGAACAACATAGAATAGTTTGGAAGCAACATAGAACAATCGCAGAAGCACTATGAATCATCATAGAGGCAACTTTGATTTCATCGCGGAAGCAACTTTGAGTATTCGCGGAAGCAACTTTGATTCACCACGGAAGCAACATTTGAATAATCGCGGAAGCAATCTTTGAATCATCGCGGAAGCAGCTTAGAATCATCTTAGTAGCAACATTGATTCGAAACAAATCGAATAGGAATCCAAGGACGTAAAGCCGTGCTCTGATACCATTATGTCACGCCCCGATCCCGGAGGATCGAAAACAAGCCACTGGGCGTGATGCCGTACAAGTCTAGATTGCACTTGTACAAGGCAAAACCATTACAGTTCCTGGTAATTCTCAGAAGACATTGATAACGCAGCGGAACCAAGCAGATAAATTGAAGTCACACAATTTATATAGAAATGTATCTCTTTATTGATAATCAAAATGGATTACAAGGCTTGCAACAGAATTCAGAGTTTACAATTGATTACAAGACTCGCAGCGGAATATAGAGTTTACAACTGTTTACAAGGCTCTTAAATAGCCGACTGAATGTATACACTTGCCCTTCAGGCTACAACTGAATATACCGACTCCTTTACAATGAACTTGCCAATATGGCTACAATCTCACTGGTACAACTGAGTTCCACTGTTCCATACATTATGTCCCATATAGCAGAAGACATCGTCTTGCAAGAAGAGCTTCTGCACACCCATCCGATTCATCGATGCCAAGCACTGATTCATAGGATTTCCCCCAAGCAAACACCTGTAATATTGCCCACAACGTGGGTCAGTACATCATCAATGTACTGGCGAGCGGTGCTGGCCCAACTCACCTAAGAAGACAGCACTAAGTAATCATGTTACAGAACATTATTATCAATGGTCTTTCTCGTTGCCTTAGGGTCAGTTTCATGTTATAGCCGACAAGAAGTAAAGCATACATATCTCATAGCCAACATAATTTAAAGCATGCAGTTATCACCCTTTGGTGATTCTTACCCACGGTCGTGTAGCCATCCCTGTACATTTATAATACTTACTCTGCCTGCACAAGACATTGTTAGGAACAATATCATGATTCAATATGATTATCACCGTTCAGGTGAATTCTTACCCAAGCCGACATCCATCCCTGTATTTGAGTAATAACTTACTCTGCCTGCACAAGACATCATTAGCACCTGACCTATCTATATGAAGGTCACTGGCGACACGCCATCCTGGACCATCTTACAGATATACAGCGCCCTTGCAGTGCAGGTAGCTAGCCCCACTGCAAGTCCTGTATACCGTGCTAGTACATCAGCACTGCCACTACTTCGGCGTTGGTTTCCCCTAGGACGAACCGGGTTCCATGGCCCAGGAATACCGTTCGAGAAACCACCTTGTCGACAAGTTGTCCATGACCATGCAACTATATGCAACTTATCTAAGAAGAAAACATATAATGCATGATAAGGAAAACTAAGCAAAACCATCATTCTCATCCATCTTGCCATCTAGCCATCTTGCCTTGAGCCAACGCTCATATTATCATCTGCCCATCCAGGGTCTTAGCGTAATCAACATTCTACATCGGCGACGGGATAATAGAATGTTGTTACCCAAAGCCTTGCCACATCTTTCCAACCAACTCAATGTACTCACCGCCCAGTTCCTGGGACTTAGCATCTGTTAAGCAAACATTCATTCGAATGCAAAGCAAGCATACTCACTGCCCAGTTCTTGGGTCTTAACATCTGTTTTGCCAACTATTCATTGAGCCAAAGCTCGATATACTTACCGCCCAAATACTTGGGACTTGCCTTCACCTGTCATGCAATTCATCGCAACATTGCACAAGCATACATTTCATTTAGCCACAACAGTTTACGTTCAGTTGATTAATTATCTTTCATTATCTTTCCAAATTCCATGCAAGGTGTTATGGAGCAACACAATAAGAAACATAGCAAACTCATCCTTATTTTAAGCGTGAAGTTAAAGGATCTTAGAAGGGTTCAACACTACTCACATTCATAGGACGATTCCCGCCACGATCGCATAGACTTCCAAGCGATCCTTCACATATTCCCAAGTCCAACAAGGCTTCATCGAACCAACCATCCATCATAAGGCATCTTGCGGGTCGGGGCGCTACAGTTCGGAGTGGAGGTCCTCCACGGAGATCCTTGGATTATTCTTTTACGAGCTTAAAGTTGGCTTTGCTATATCCTCTACAGCCCCATGTTTCCCTTTAGTCTTTTTACTCATTTGATGCTTAAACTTGTCTCATGTTTGCTTGTATTTTCACTCGTCATTGGGTTTCTTAGTGCTGTTACTGCAGGAATATATGATTCGATCATAATTAATTACTTATCTGATTTCCGTAGTACGGCTTAAGTTGAAACTATACTCCTCTTTTGTCCATAATTGTGAGATGGGAAAACAGTATGGAAAGAATATTGGCTAATAGAAAGGTCAAGCATGACAAGTCAGTTATGTCAAGAAATAACAGAAATTTTTACAAGGTAGAAACTGGTTTGATGTTTTGGACTTTGATATGGAGCAGTGAAAAAGTCATAACTGTATTATGCGATGGAAAATTGAGAATACCTATGATAGACCTGAGATATTAAAAGAACAAGTACTCATAGTTTGAAATTCAAATGTCAATACAGGAGTTGGGTGTGGGACTGTTGGACGAATACAAATACGGATATGGACATGATACATATATTTTCAAACAGGTACAAAAGTAGTTACCTATGTTGCACGAGTACTGACATGATAGGGATATGGACACCATTTTGCCGTGTCGGGATATGGACACCATTTTGCCGTGTCTGTGCAACATTGGTGAGAGTAAATAGATATCTTATTGCATGTATTAAGAAGAAATCCCTGGCGATGACTTCATCGGAGCCTTCATAAAGTAATACAGTTGACATGCAGGGGATTTGCTTCCAGTTTGGACTTAGCAGAGGAACAAGTATTACCTATGTTTGATAGTTAGCCAGTTCTAAGAGAAGGTGCAAGCTAATGGACAAAACTGATACATTTGTAGGATTTCCTTACAATGTGAAGTAGTCATCGGAGGCATCATTTTGTAGGAGACGAGTTGAGAGTCAAAGTTCTAACTCATGTTTGAATGGATTCCTCAATAGGAATATCCATGTGCTATGTGCTCCCAGGATTCCGACAGACATTATCCTCTATTACAAGCACCAGGATCTAAGGGGCCTGGAATGATGTAGGTTTTTCCTCTCATGACACTCTAGAAGCATCAGGGTCTAATGGTCCTGGAACGATATAGAAGGTATGGGTGTTGCACTTAAGCTCAACAGTTATTTTGTGAGCTTTAATACAATTGTGGTTTTTCATTCTTCCAGGTGATTTTTTTTGTTGTTGTTTAATGGATAGTTGTAAATCCACTTGCAGAGATGCTAACATTTTCGTCCTATCACAGGCATGTAACTAAGCCATTTTTGTTTCGATATCTTGAACATGGTTAGGAACTGATCCATAAAGCTGAGCCTGGTTACAAGACAAGACTTGTACATTATTTGTATACCTAGTGCAGTTTATTTGTCATCTATAATCAATTTGTTTATTCTGCATGATCCAATCTTCTGATGTTTCATGCAAAAAGTATTTGCCATCTTATACCTATTTTCTTCTCAATATGATGTTTAATTACGACAATTTAATTATTTTGTTCTGATTGCTGGAACTTTATATACCATCTGACTATTAATCAGGTTTGGGTGGCGTGGTCAGTCACGTGATAGCATTGGGACTGTGCTATGTGTCGATGATGATGGAATTTTAAGAGTTGGTTTTCCTGGAGCTTCTAGGGGATGGAGAGCTGACCCTGCTGAAATGGAAAGAGTGGAAGAGTTTAAAGTTGGTGACTGGGTCCGTATCCGTCCTGCTCTAACTGCTGCTATACATGGTATGGATGCAATTACTCCAGGTAGCATTGGGATAGTGTATTCAATTCGGCCAGATAGTAGTCTTTTGCTTGGTCTCTGCTACTTGTCTAGTCCGTGGCACTGTGAACCAGAGGAAGTTGAACCTGTTGAGCCATTCAGGGTAATGATATCAAATACATTTTGTTTGTGTTTGTGAGTGCTATTTTTTTTTTGGTGGGCATTGTCTGCCTTTTTCATTTATTGATTTTACATTTTATGTCAATATGTTGCAGATTGGAGATCAAGTATGTGTAAAGCGATCTGTGGCTGAGCCTAGGTATGCTTGGGATGGTGAAACTCATCATAGTGTAGGAAAAATAAGCGAAATAGATAGTGAAGGTATGCTCATAACTGATATCCCAAATAGAGCGAGTCCATGGCAAGCTGATCCAACTGACATGGAAAAGGTGGAAATTTTCAAGGTACGTATGTGACAGTATCATAGTTTAACTTTACATATTACCAGGTGCTTTCTCACCTCTAGCTGTTTGGAAAATGTCACTTTATTTTGTCAATCCCTGATATTCCTCCATGCAGGTGGGGGACTGGGTTAGAGTGAAAGCTTCAGTTCCATCTCCAAAATATGGATGGGAGGATGTCACAAGGAACAGTATTGGGATAATCCACAGTCTTGAACATGATGGTGATATGGGTGTTGCTTTTTGCTTTAGGAGAAAGCCTTTCTGTTGCTCTATGGCGGATATGGAGAAGGTGCTGCCATTTGAAGTAGGAGAAAAGATTCACGTGATACAATCTGTTGTTCGGCCACGACTTGGATGGTCAAATGAAACGGCAGCTACTATTGGGACAATATCAATAATATTCATGGATGGAACTTTAAATGTGAGCTGCAGTTTAACTTTTCAATCACTGGTCTTCTGTTGGTTTGTTTCCTTCACGAGCAATTTAGAACAATATTGCTGCATGACTGTGCAGGTGAAGGTGGCTGGTAGAAGCAGCTTGTGGAAAGTTGCTCCAGGTGATGCTGAGCGACTTTCAGGGTATGAGGTTGGAGATTGGGTGCGTACAAAACCCAGCAGCCTTGGTGGGGCTCGTCCATTGTATGACTGGAACGGCATTGGGAAAAATAGTTTAGCCGTGGTTCATAGCATACAAGATTGTGGGTATCTGGAGTTAGCTGGATGTTCAAGGAAAGGCAAGTGGAAAACCCATTACATGGATGTGGACAAGGTTCCATGCTTCAAGGTTGGTCAGCATGTCCGGTTTCGCGCCGCACTAGCTGAGCCAAGATGGGGATGGAGAGATGCTCGTCCTGATTCTAGAGGCATCATAACTGGTGTCCATGCTGATGGAGAAGTGAGGGTGGCTTTCTTCGGTGTGCCAGGGCTCTGGAAAGGAGATCCTGCAGATCTTGAGAAGGAAGAGATCTTTGAGGTTGGAGAGTGGGTGAGGCTCAGACATGAAGCTGGGCCCTGGAGATCTGTGAAACCTGAGAGTATCGGTGTAATGCACGGCATTGGCTATAATGAAGGAGAGATGTGGGATGGAACACTCCATGTTGCCTTCTGCGGTGAGCAGGAGAAGTGGGTGGGACCAGCCAACCACCTTGCCAAAGAAATTAGTCTTGCTGTGGGACAGCGAGTGAGAATAAAGGAGTGCGTAAAGCAGCCTAGGTTTGGGTGGTCAGGTCACAGCCATGTCGACATAGTGACCATAGCTTCAATAGATGCTGATGGGAAACTGAGAATATATACACCTGCTGGATCAAGGACATGGATGATGGACCCAGCTGAAGTGGTTAGAGTGGAGGCAGAAGAGGAATTATGCATTGGTGACTGGGTGAGAGTGAGAGCATCAGTTACAGCACCAACATATCAGTGGGGAGATGTTAGCCCTTCCAGTATTGGGGTGGTGCACAGAAAGGAGGACGGAGAGCTCTGGGTTGCTTTCTGCTTCTTGGAGAGGCTGTGGGTCAGTAAGGAGTGTGAATTGGAGAAGGTGAGAGCATTTCAAGTTGGCGACAAGGTCAAATTTAAGCCTGGTCTGGTGGTGCCAAGATGGGATTGGGGAATGGAGACATCTGCGAGCAGGGGCGAAGTGTTAGGAGTTGATGCAAATGGGAAGCTAAGGATCAGGTTCAAGTGGAGGGATGGCAAATTGTGGATTGGCGACCCTGCTGATATAGTTCTTATCGAGAGCACGCCTAGTACAGCTACGACTACTGACTGCCTCAGTTTGTAGAGACGAGGGATCACATCTATCCTTTGTCAATTCTTTTTCCTTTTTTTGTAGTTTATTAATTAGTCATTGCCTTGTCGTTTCTTTTTGTTCTTTTAGTTTGGTCGGTCTGGCACCAGTCTGTATAATTATTATCATCGTTATTGTTATGATGTATTTCAATGACCTTTCTTTGAGCTGGTTAGCTAAGTTGGTGGTTGTATATCTACCGATCGTCGGAGCTTCTCACCTGGTCGTGGTCGTGGTCGTGGTGTCTAGATATGAGTGTACCCGTAGTTTTGTTTTCTTCACAAGTAATTTAGCAGTTGACTGTAAGATATGTATATGTATAGGTTAGTAAGACCTGCTCAAGGATTCTTGATTTTGGAATAAAATTTACCTTTTTTCCAAAAAAAAAAAAAAAAACCTGGATTCAGATGCTTTTTTTATTCAGTGGTGATTGTAGTTGAAAGAGATGTTGCACAATTGAACTCTCAGTTTGTTCTCTGCGTAGAAATGTGTGATGTAGTTGATTGCCAAAAGAAAGAAAATGAGGACCTTGCTTGCCTGCTTGGCGGTGCGGTTCTCTCCTGTTAGCAATAATCTTTAGCTCCATTTTAGAATTTTGGAGACACTTTATGGTCGCACAACTATTGAGCAAGCTAACCCCCCCCCCCCCCCCCCCCCCCCCCCCCCCCCCTCCTTTGCCCAAAGGATAGCTTAAAAGAATGGAAATAAACAAGCCACACAGGACCAAAGTCTTAATTGTTCTCATTTTTATATATTGGTAAATATGTTGGTAACTTTTATATTATGAGTATGTGTAAAATCTGTTTGCCATCACCAAGAAATATCCTCTAAGAATAGAGCAAACCTCTACCCAGGCTTCATCTGTGCAACTTCCACTTTTGCAACAAAGTTTTCTGCAACAGAATATACATAGATATATATAGAAGACCAAGGTTTTCTAGAACAGAATATACATAGAAGACACAAGGATGAAGGTCCTCTGCTTTAGTGAAGAACTGAATAAACTTCACGGGTTAGGACTTGTTGAAGGGTTATTCAGTTTTATGGTATTGTATAATATTGAAAATTTGCGTTTAGGTCTCCGTATTGTCCAGAAGAGGGTGCATCTTGTCCTAACGGTTGACTTGGACTAGACATAAACGTAAAATTTGAATATTATATGAAATCCTAAAACTAAATGGAAATATGTGAGGGTTGTGTGACTTGGGTTACGATTATTTGACTTGGGTTATTTAGTTTTTTCATAACCAATCGCGAATGAGACTTGTGACATTGTTGTTTATGTAGTGTCCCGTCCCGCTCAGTTCAACATGACGAATCAACAGACGCAAAGACGTTCGAACTTGGCTATGTAGCGACTTGCTCGGAGTCCCGCTCGGTCGAGGCAACTCCTCGTTCAGGTGGGTGACTTCAATGAACTCGTCTCTGTTTTGTCTTCACACTTAACAAAATAGATATTTTCTTACACACTGAGTAGGTATGCTAATAAAAGAGACGAACCCCCATAGTTAAGGGAATAATTCCGTTCTGTATCATATTTGTGTAGAACATAAAAATATTGAACTTGATGCCTAAATAGTACTTCACGTTGGATTTTCAAATTAGCACTCGGTATTCCAATCCCACAAATTGCGTAAAGTAGAGTTTTCATATGTTGTCCCACAGACTATCTACTCGATGTTATAATATACACATTCGCATGGGTTCAATGCGTGTCATATGGAGTATCGCATTGTTTGAGGCACTTGGTGGAACACGGTTGGTTCAAGTTAAGCATGAGGTCTATCAAATAGTCGTTCCTGAGAGTCGAAGACGGAAAGGTATGGAAACATGTAAAGTTATCGGGACTGTAGGTCGCAGAGGCAGTACTTGGTTTAGGATCTGCATATAAGTATGGAAAGGAAAGATGAGGAACATTCAGAAGTATGGTAAGTTGAGTCGAGTCTTGTATCAAAGACTCGGAGTTCGTTGCATGACTCAGAGTTAGTTGCAAAAGGAAGATCTTCTGGTTATGTATATCATTGATGGTGTTGAGGCATATCAAAGATCGATATGCGATAACTTGGGGGTACTAGATCAGGTTCGACGATCGAAAATTGTGTCGAATATTGTTGTGTGAAACAGATTCAATATTTAGGGGATTTGTTAGATTGAATGATAATATCGAATATTTGGATGACTTGATTTGGTGAACTTAGAACATGCATGAATGGATGATAGTAGGTCCCAGTGAAATTAGAATGTTGACGGGTTTAGAGGATTAACGAGTCGATGTGCTTCGGTTGAATCAGATGGTATGATCAATGACTTCAGGATTGTTATGACTCGAAAATTGTTACTAGGCGATCTTGTCATTTTGCGACGAGATAGATGCACAAATTGAGGACTTATAGGATTTAGTTTTGAGGTCAGTTATAATGGATGAATGTACAATTGAGGTATTACGACTCGAAATTAGGAATCGACATTGTGACTTGTGATCGAGGATTATGATTCTTGATTTTATAGTCGAGGTATATGAGTTTGGATTAGTAGGTCTATTGAGCGAATAGAGGATTGCAACCTTGAGAGTAGTGATATTGATGTCGTGGAATCATGTTATGGTCGAGGATGATCGTGGATGAGATTACCCTAGGAATGACTTTGCTGAACAGACTCGGACCCCTTGAACTAGATGTTACAGATGCAAGTAGAAAAATTTATGCTAAATGTTTAAAAATTTGAGTGAGGCGAGCTTGGATAGGAAACCCTGTACTATCGACTATGGTTAAAGAGAAAATAGGAAGTTTCTATTTTATTGAAGATTGCAAAGAATGAGTCTCTTTGAATTCCCCTAACACCTGTTTCTTCACATCGTTGCCCCATCTATAAACCACCACATACAAAGAGCAAGAATAGGAAATGGAAGAAGGGAAAAAAAAATGAAGAGATCAACTATGAAGAGCAGCCTAGCTAACATACCCATCCTTGTCAAGAAAAGTTGTTGCCATGGATGATTTGGTCAGACCCTTTATGAAGACTTCAACACCCTTTTCATACGCTTCATGGTGTCTTTTTTCACCGCTACACCATTTTTGGGCTTCATTATCATCATTTTCCACTAGTTCAGTGCCTTCTTTTTCGGCTACTCGATAGTATTCGGACGACCTACGGAACCACACTCGTCGCCAAGGAAAAAAAACATCAAACGGGTTAAACTGGCCAGGTTGGGTTGACCCGTTATTCTCGGGTCTGGTTCAAGTCTAGCAAAAATGGATGAAACATAAATTGTTCGGGTTTGGGTTGAGCGTTAACCCAAAATTGACCGACCCGATTGGCACCCCTAATTGCAACGAGCTCAGAAAGCAAGTTCGGATGGAGAAAAACCATGTTGACTCAGAGGGCTACCACTGGTTATTTGAAGGAAACAAATACAACATCTTTCTTCTATTCCAATAGCAAAGCTTGACAATGAACCAATAATATAACAGCAAATTGGCTGTGAAGTAGCCAAATTTAGGCAAATTACAAATGAAGTAATAGCTTTCTTAAAATTGCCAAAACAGAACCTTTCCGACAGTGGGTTTGGCGAAATTTGGACTTGTCCAAATTCCGCCAGACCATCCGGCTGAATTCGTGCATTTTGGTTTTTTTTTTAATGTTCGGCCGGCCCGGTTGGCTTGTTTGCTTTCTTTGGGTTTCGGTTTAGTTGGTTGGTTGGTTTGGTGGGGATTATGTGTGGTTGGGGGTGATGGGGAGGCCGGTTGAATTATGTGTGGTTGGGGGTGATGGGAGGAGACAAGGGGAGTAGGTTTATTGGGAAGTGGTGTATGGGGAAGTGTAAATTGTTGGGTAGTGAGATTTGTTTGGTAGTGGAGGGATGGAATATAGGGAAGGTAGGTTTTAAGTGTATAAGAAGCATTCGGTTCCTCCCTCCAGAAGACCAGAAGATCAAGAGAAGTGAAGAAGGAGAGGAGAAAAGAAACAGAAGAGAAGGGAGGAGAAAGAACGAGAAGAGAAGAGGAAAGCAGAGTAAGAAGCATAACAAAGCAGAGGTAAAAAATTTAGAAGAATTTTAATTATGAATTTTTTTTGTATTTATTATCTTGGAATGTGGTATTTGTAACAGATGGATCGTCAAAACGACGAATTTATTCCTGGAGGACCCACCACAGATGTGATTATCCAGCAACGGGAGACACATATCTCAAAATTAATATTTTCTGGAAAGGTATACTAAATTTTAGCTAAAAAAATATGATTATGTATATCTTTGTTATTTTGTAATAATAATGATTATTTTGTAGTAATTAATTTTTTTCATATAGTTATATGATTATCCTGACAATATACGAATGCGAGAGCATGGGACATGGCGTTATGAACACAACTTTGGGTGTTGGAATTTGACCAGTGAACAAGAGGCCATGGTGTCCATATTTGGATTTAAATACATTGACGAGATAACTTTTCTACGACATGATAGAGATTTAATATTCAGTCTAGTGGAGCGTTGGTGGCCTGGACGAAATACATTCCAGCTACCAGTTGGAGAAATGACGATTACTCTATATGATGTAGCAAATATTGTAGGTTTACCTATTACGGGTGAACCTATAATATTTGATGAGTCATTTTCAGCTGATACTGTAATTATGGAGTATCTAGGTGTGGAGCCACCGAAAGTAAAAGGCAAATGCTTAGTCACGTTCTCTTGGCTCCGTCGTAATTTTATGCACTAGATCGTCTTGATGATGACGAAGAGATATCTGTTGATGAAAATCGGGTATGTATAACCGATAATGTTAATAGGTTTGTCATATCTTATATACTGTTAGTTTAACACTTATTAATTTTTTTGCATCTTTTTATCATCTGTTTAGGTTATTTCTTGCACAAGGGCCTACTTACTCAGCTTAATAAATGCCATCCTATTTCCCGACTCATAAGATATGGTAAATTTGCATTTTTTACCATTCTTGGAAAATTTGACAGCACCTACATGTCACGCATGGGGAGCATCAATGTTGGCATATCTATACAACTCAATGTCAGATTTTGTGCGCGTGCTGCCAGATAATAAAGTTATGAAAAATTTAAATGGATGCATGACTTTAATACAGGTATTAAAAATATTGTTCAATTTATATAAAGTTACAATTTGTAGACTTATATGAAGTTATTCTTGTCTTTAATAGGTTTGGATCTACGAACATTTTTCTATCGGTAGACCAGTGACTGGTATTGATTGCAATGCCGGTAAATTTCCAGTAGCTTTACGATGGATTACATCTGTAGCAGATCCAGCACATTGTGTTCAATCGAGCGCCCCCCTATATCGGGGACAATTTGATTCGCTCAAGTATACAGAGGTATAATATGCTAATTAGTCATTAACTTTTTAAAAATTTATTATGGTGATATTACTTATTATTTTTCGACATCAAATAGATTTCATGGCTACCTTACGCGTATGAGCAATATCAATATGGTCCTGAAATACAAAGGACAGCCCATAGCTTGAGTCTCCATAAATTTTATATAATATATCACGGAGATATCATGTTTCATCCCGCTGATCGTGTTTTACAACAATTCGGGAGAAAATAAATTATTCCAGACGATCCACCATGTTTGAATCGTGGTAGAGCCAGTGCAGCTGTAAGAGCTAGAAAAATGATTCCTGGATGGAATTCTAGATTTCAAACACATGGTGTGGCACATCTATCTCAGCCGATGGGAAATATAGACGATGGTTTGTTTTGATCTCCTATTTTATTAAAGACAAATTAAATATTATATACTCATGTCTTAAATATTATATGCTGATGTTTGTTGATTTGGTGCAACATTTGAAAATAATGAATATAGAACTTGGTGGGGAGCTCCTCGTATAAGTAACAAATTCTACTTTTACGAGGAGCCTCGATTCCAATCACGAGCTCTAGATGATTCGAGCCTGCGAGAATTTTATAACCATATGATTGGGATGGTACAAATTCTACTTTTACTTTAATAAAATCTTTGTGTTTATGATACTTATTTATAGTTTGCCACGTCTTATATTTCAGGCTCCAGGTATGAAGGAAGCAATCGAAAATCCAAATCCCGAAATGTGGAGAACAAAACTAAATGAAATCTTGAATTATATCCAAGCAGATCCAACTACCCCGAACCCTTCAATACATATCCCTGATGATTATCCTATAGGCATTGTTAGGCAGCGACATGCACGTCCCCGAAGAAGTAGACACAATGTCACGCAACCTCAAGCGCTCCCTGATAGCCCACCTCAACATGCTTACGAGGTCCCGCCTCAACAGGCTTACGAGGGGACTTCTCAATGGACTGGCGAGGGGTCTTCTCAATGGGGTGTCCAAGGGACTTCTCAATGGGGTGCCCAGGGGACTTCTCAATGGGGTGGAGAGCCGACTTCTCAATGGGGTGCCCATGGGACTTCTCAATGGGGGTGGAGAGCCGACTTCTCAATGGGATAACATATTTGCCCCTGCTCATCTTACTTATACACAGATCCTGGAAAAGTGGCACGCATAGCATTTATTAATCCTTTTTGCTTATCAGAAATAAAATAAATTCTATTCCATGCATCAAAACACTGATCAAAAGATGTTCTAAAACAACCTAAAAACCAGCTCCAAGAATCAGTGCTTTCACTTTCGGCAACAACATAAGCAATTGGATATAACTGATAGTTAGGATCATGAGCACAAGCAATAAATAATATACCCCGATATCTAGATGAAAGAAAAGTAGCATTAGTACTAATCACAGGTAGACATCCCTTTAAAAATCCATCAATGCATGCCTTGAAACATATAAAAATTCTTTCAAAACTATTGTGTTCATTAGTCTTTAAAAAACATCTGCTACCTGGATTTGTCTCGATAATTGTAGAAGCATATCGTTCAAGACTACCGTAAGCATCGATATAACTACCATTTATTTCAGATAAAGCAATTTCTCTCGCTTTCCATGCTTTTGAATATTTGATACGTATTCGATGTTCTATATATATATATATCCTTGACAACATGCGATGGACTATACGATTGGTCATCTCTAATTTTATTAAATATTTTATTTTTTATCCATACAGTAGTAGCTAATGGATGACTACCTGTTGTAAGTCCACATAAGCAAGAATATTGATTTTCTAACGTAGTAATAACAAATGTCTCGCTATTACCAATAGATTTAGCGTATACTCTCCAATTACAACTAGATACGTTACATTTATATATAATCTTATGAGCATTATTAGAAGTAGCCGAACAAGTAAAATTATGCTTAATTGCTATGTCACTAATGAAGCTTCTAAATTTAATACGATTTTCAAATTGTCTTCCAACAAATAATTTAGGAGTATCAACATTACCATCATTATTATCAAATTCATCATCTACATTTTCGACTAAATCATCACTATTGTCATCATCATCATTACCTTCAACTACTATATTTTCTTCTTGACTGCCAAAAATAACTTGGTGAGAAGAACTAGGACCAGGACAAACATTAGTAATTTCATTATTAAGAGCACGTCTACTACTTATATGAGGTGGTGCAGGAGTAACAAAAATACTAATATACGGTGGTTGTACATTAATTTGAAGAATAAAGGTCCATGCTTGATCACTATTTAAATTTATAGAATTAGAAGCAAAAATATGTACTAATATAAATTCATCAAAATCGATAGAAAATTGTTCGGCCATTAAATTACATAAACTACTAAACGTAATATTTCGATCTATTGTAAGAACTTCAATTAAACCTCCTTCATAAGCTAACCCATTAAGGATGCCTCCAAGCGAGCATAAAAGTGTTATACTTTGATCCATGCTGGTAGGTGAAAGAAACACAAAGAGAGATTTCTACTTGTTCGGAATAGTAGTTTGAGATGGAGAAAAAGATATTGAGAATTCTGAGATGGGAATAGACTACCATTTATAACAATGAAATAAAAGAACCGTTGCAAGAAATGTAGTCGTTGGACTAAAAATATAGTCGTCGAACTAGCCGTTGTAATTGAAGTACAATGTTAAAAAACCGACTAAAAAAAACCCAACTAAAAAAATCAACCCAAAACCACCTCCACTCCACTCAAAAAACCAAAACTCCACTCCACTAAAAAAAACCCAACTAAAAAAAACCAACCCAAAACCAACTCCACTCCACTCGAAAAACCAAACCTCCCCTCCACTAAAAAAACCATAGCTCCACTGCACTCTGAATATAAAAAAAATACAAAAAAATGAAAAATGAAAAATTCAGCCAGATAGACTGACGGAATTTGGAAACTGTCGGAATAGTTTGTTTTCCGAAATTTTGGAAAAGTTCTTACTTCGTGTGTAATTTCGTACAACGTTATTACTGTACAACAAATTTTCTGATAATATAAAGAAGATAGTCAAGGAAGACAGTACGCCTATCGGGGAAACTAAGCTCGTTCAGGAAGCTATTCTATATTTATCATAATCATATAATAGCGGTCAAAAGGTAACTAAGTTTCATAGATTTATCAGTAGGAAATTGGTGGTTGAGGAAACAAAACCAAAAACTTCGTTAGCCTATTACTATGAGAAAATTTGACAAGTTGTTAGGCATGTTGATGACAACAAAGATTCAGGATCTATGATTTTAGAACTAAGTTCTACATAACACATTGGAAAATGATTAAAAAAAATGTTCAAGTTATGGAGGAATTATCCAAAAGGAGACAACTAAGAGAAGTTAATCACACTTTCATAACTCTAGTGCCCAAAAAGGAGAATGCTAAATAAATATAGGACTACTCACCAATAACTTGCTACAACTGCATCAAAAAAAAAGTCAACAGTAAGGCTTGTGCAACAGGCTTTTGCAACAGGCTTTTACAACTGCATCAAAAAAAAAAGTCAACAGTAATGCTTGTACAACAGGCTTTTGAGGTGGTGAGTAGAAGTGACATAGGACTATTATTAGATACTACGCAGAAGCAAAGATGTTGAGAACTAATAAGAGATTTAGTCCCACATTGAAAAATGTAATATGAAGAGGAGCTAGACTCCCTATAAGTAGTAGAGTAGTCCATCAATAAAAAATACACAACAATTATTCTCTACATGGTATCAGAGCCATAACCACAATTTTTTTTTCAACACGCCCAAAGCCAACCCCCCTCCCAAGCCGACGCCCCCCCTCCAAGCCGACGCCCCCCTGCCCCCCCACCGCGCCACACCTGCCCCAACGTCCACCCCCTGCCCACCGTGCCGCCCCATGTTCCCAACCTTGGAAGAAGCCATAGCTGCCATGGCACAAGAAGAGGCTCGATTGAAATTGATGTCCAACAAGGGCTCTTTCCAGGGGGAGCAAGCCGCTGTTGACAAGTCTGCCCTTGTCGCCTTCAATCCGCCTCCCTCTGTGGCCGGTGTTTGCCACAACTGTGGTGACTCAGGGCATTACATCAGATTTTATCCAAAATCCCTGTCGAGTGATCGTGGACGGGGCCGTAGAGGACGTCGAAGTGGTAGAGGCGGTTATGGTAGAAGACGGGAAAATTATTCTGGCGGCCACAAAGCAAATCTGGTAGAAGAAGGAGGCGAACATCACCTGGATGAGTTAACCCCTCTTGAGGAAGAGTTCCTCGAGAGGTTATGTAGCACGAAGCTGGGTTCGGATGGCAGTCATGGGGCATCATCTACCTCGGGAGATCACATCACTTGCTTTGCCCAAACCAGTACAGGTATTCCTGTGCGTGCTCTTGCAGCAGCTGTCCACCAACCAGGTTGGATTATGGACTCTGGGGCATCTCGCTATGTCACGGGGTCCCGCGGTGAGTTCCAGGACTATACTCACCTACCGACGCCAGAGAGCATTCAGACTGTTGATGGTAACTCCAGCCCTGTCATGGGTAAAGGCACTGTCGCACGTACCCCTTCTCTCACTCTCACCATTGTCTTACATGCTCCATCTTTTCCTGTCAATCTTCTTTCTATTAGTGCCATTATTCTTAATATGAACTGTACTGTTTCCTTTGACATTCCTACGGTGACTTTTCAGGAGCAGGGGACAGGACGACGACTAGGGACTGGCACATGGCATAAGGGGCTGTGGTACTTGGACAGGACTGGACTGGACAAAGCATTGGTATCTTTGGTAGCAGTCACACCACCGGAAGATTCACGACGCAGTGTAGAAGATGAATTGCTACTCCACCACCAGCGTGTCGGTCATTCTTTTTTTAAAATTATTAGTCGAATGTATCCGTCCTTATACCAAAGGGCAAATAAAGAGAAGTTATTTTGTAATACATGTGAGTTGGATAAACATACCAGAAGTACGTATGTGAGTTCAGGAAGTCGAAGTTCAGCTGTATTTGATATGATACATTCGGACGTATGGGACCCTTGTCCTACAACCGGTATTAACGGTTTCCGATGGTTCATCATTTTTATTGATTGTTATACTCGCATAACATGGGTTTACCTTATGAAGAATAAAAGTGACGTCTTTGAGGCATTTCGAGGCTTTCATCGCCGGGTTGAAACACAATATGGTACTAAATTTAAGTGCTTACGGTCTGACAATGGGACGGAGTATACAAATAAGAAGGTTGCTGAGTACTTATCCACTCATGGAATACTACACCAAACTTCATGTGCCTATACACCGGCACAAAATAGTATGGCCGAACGGAAGAATAGACACCTGCTGGAGGTCGCACGGACGATGATACTGGCTATGAATGTCCCGAAACACTTATGGGTGCAGACGGTGTTAACGGCCTCTTACCTCATCAACAGAATGCCATCTCAGGTATTGGACTGGAAGACACCATTGGATATGCTTACTGGTGCAACCACATACACTGTTCCACCGAAAGTATTTAGGTGTGTATGTTTTGTCCAAGATAATAGGCAGGAGTTGGCAAACTGGATCCTAGAGTGGTTAAATGTGTCTTTGTCGGCTACCCGGCAACTCAAAGGGATACGCATGTTGGAGCCCAGTTGAGCGGAAGATGTTTGTAAGTATGAACGCTACATTCAGAGAACTGGAACCATATTATGGTTCGGATGACGGTTCAGCATTTGGTGACACACCTAACACAGAGGATGTTAGATGTGAGGGAAAGAAAATAAGCCCATTTGTGATGGTCGGATCGGTCTCATGCCCGGTCGTGGAAAACTGGACGAAAGGGGGAGAAAGTAGTGACTCCAATACAGAAGATGAAGAAGATACATGTTAAACTGAGGGAGCAGCAGACAATGGAAAAGGAGCTCCAAGTCTACAGAAGGAGACAGCAGAAGTCCAGTACTGTGCCTGTACCGTGCCCTGTGCCTACTGTACCAAGTCTCTCGTCCACTCCTGCTCCAACTCTTGAAGATGTTGCCCCCTTATAGAATCAATCTAATTCTGATGCGGATCTCTCTGACTCTGATGGTATGATCTCTCCACCACCTATTGCTCCTTTAAGGAGATCTTCTCTCATCAATGCGGATAAGGCTCCTAGTCGTTTTAATGATTATGAACGTGATATTGCCAACTACCTGTCTTATTCTAACATTTCTTCGAATTATCGAGCCTTCATTGCATCATTAGACTCTACTTCGTTGCCCAAAAGTTGGCAGGAAGCAAAGAAAGATCCAAGGTGGAAAGCTGCAACGATGGAAGAACTTGGGGCACTGGAGAAAAATAAGACGTGAAAGCTGGTTCCATTACCCAAAGGGAAGAAAATTGTGGGATGCAAATGGGTGTACATAGTAAAGGAGAAGTCAGAAGGAAATGTGGAACGATACAAGGCAAGGTTGGTGGCAAAGGGATACACATAATCATATGGCATCGACTATGATGAGACGTTTGCTCCAGTAGCGAAAATGAGCACCGTAAGAACTCTGGTCTCCATTACAGCAAACAATGGGTGGAAGCTATACCAATTAGATATGAAATATGCCTTTCTCCATGGGGATCTACAAGAAGAAGTGTACATGGGACTCCCGTCAGGGTGCTACGCTACAGAATCAGACGGAGGGACGTCGCATGGAAAAGTGTGCAAACTAAAAAGTCGCTATATGGGCTCAAGCAATCTCCTCGAGCCTGGTTGACAGATTCAGAAATGCTGTTACAAGCATGGGATACCATCAAGCAAATACAGATCATACGGTCTTTCTTCAGCATGCAAGAGGCCACACCATTATACTTGCTATATACGTGGATGATATAGTAATCACAGGTATTGATGAAGCCGAGATCGCTAAACTGAAGTCAAAACTCGCGAAGGAGTTTGAAGTAAAAGATTTAGGAGCGATAAGGTACTTTCTAGGTATCGAGGTGTGTAAAGGCGAACAAGGAATTATTCTCTCACAGAGAAAATACACACTAGATCTGCTGAAGGAGACAGGGATGCTGGGATGCAAAGCAGCAGTCACTCCAATTGACCAGAAGTGCAAGTTGGGAGCAGAAGCAGGAGAGCCAGTTGATCGTGAAAGATATCAACGACTTGTAGGGAGATTGATTTATCTGGGGCACACTCGCCTTGATATCTCATTTGCGGTGAGTGTAGTAAGTTGCTACATGCATGATCCAAGAACGGGTCATATGGATGCAGTATTTCAGATCTTGAGATATCAGAAAGGGATATCGGGGAAAGGGCTATGGTTCAAGAAGAATGGATGTATAGAAGTCGAGGGATACTGCGATGCAGACTGGGCAAGCTGCATAGACGATAGAAGGTCTACCACAGGATATTGTGTCTTTGTAGGAGGAAACTTGTCTCATGGAGAAGCAAGAAACAGTCTGTGGTAGCACGGTCTATAGCTGAAGCAGAATACAGAGCAATGGCTTTAGGAGTGTCGGAGTTGCTGTGGGTGAAAGCGTTGCTGACAGAGTTGAAGCTGGACAAGGGAGCACCGTTATGTCTTCTGAGTGATAGTCAAGCTGCTAACAATTCAGTTCAGCACGACAGAACGAAGCACATCGAGATCGATCGATTCTTCATCAAAGAAAAGCTGGAACAAGGGATACTGAAGATTGATCATGTTCGCTCAGAAGAACAAGTGACAGACTGTCTGACTAAGGGTCTTAGTTCAGTAAGTCTGTCGAAGCTATGTAACAAGATGAGAATGATTAATATCTATCGCCCATCTTGAGGGGGAGTGTTGAGAACTAATAAGGGATTTAGTCCCACATTGAAAAATGTAATATGAAGAGGAGCTAGACTCCCTATAAGTAGTGGAGTAGTCCATCAATAAAAAACACACAACAATTATTCTCTACAAAAGACAAAAGGGCGGTGCCACCTCAAAAAGGCCAAAGAAGGATAACTAACAATGCTAATGCCGCCTTAATTTTTGGTCGAGTCCATTAGGCCTCGAATCCACGAAGGTTGCTCGAGTCCACAATATATTGGAATCCACCAATGAATAAGAGAGAACTTCTCAAAGAGTTGTATATTGAAATTTAGTTGCAAAACAATTATATGAAGAGCCTTTACATGGTCTTTTTTTTTAAAATTTCTTTTACCTACATTATGAAAGATAAGGAAGACCCTAAATTAGACCAAAATATTAAAATAATTATATTTTTTGATTTGTCCTAATATAGAACCAAACCTACGTGATTTATTTGTAATAAATAACTAAAGAAAACTTGCCACAAATAGGCTCAAGGGTCGAACAGAGTGGATGCATTCTAGACCAACTCGATTGGTTATCCAATCAGCCCAGGCAGAACATAATATTGTAACAAGAAAGAGAAGTGAATGTGGGGCCTAAGAAGAGAACGACCCTAACACGTACTCCTTTACCATTGGCAAATGTTAAGGGCCACCCCCAAATTACTAAGGGCAACCACCCTACTAAGGGCAACCACCATCCTCTCCCATTTTTACTAAGGGCAACCACCACCCTCTCCAATTTACTAAGGGCAACCACCACCCTCTCCTTCGTGCAGCCCTCCGCAGCCCACCCCCCTCCGCCCCGCCCCCTCCCCCGCCGCAGCCCTCCCCCGCCGCAGCCTGCTAGGAGCTGCTGCTGCTGCTGCTAGGAGCTGCTGCTGCCGCCGCTACGAGCTCGGCCGGGGGGTGGGGGGGCGCCCCCTCCTCCTCCTCCTCCCCCTCCTCCTCCCGCAGCCCCCCTCTCCCCCGCCGTAGCACCCCGCTACTGCTGCTAGGAGCTGCTGCTGCCACCGCTACGAGCTCGGTCGGGGGGTGGGGGGGGCGCCCCCTCCTCCTCCTTCCCCTCCTCCCCCTTCTCCTCCCGCAACCCCCCTCTCCCCCGCCGCAGCACCCCGCCCCCAGTCTCCTTCTTCTCTTCATACGCAGGGAGACGGACTGCAGGCCTTGCCTGCAGTCCTGTCTTCAATTTGGACTGCAGGCGAGGCCTGCAGTCACTGCAAGTTTACAAAAAAAAAACGTCATTCGGGGACTGCAGGCAAGCACTGCAGTCATGTATTCACTTTGGACTGCAGGCAAGGCCTGCAGTCAGTCTTTGACAGAAGTGGGTGGCCCTTAGTGTTTTCAAAATATCAAACTTGTAATTTGTTTGAAGTTTTAAGTTGGTTGCCCTTAGTAATTTGGGGGTGCCCTTAACATTTGCCTTACCATTCTATGAATGTGAGTAGTGTTGAACCCTTCAAAGATCCTTTAGCTTCACGCTTAAAATAAGGATAGTGTGCTATGTTTCTTATTGTGTTGCTCAATAACACCTTGCATGGAATTTGGAAAGATAATGAAAGATAATTAATCACATGAACGTAAACTGTTGTAGCTAGATGAATTGTATGCTTGTACGCTGTTGCAATGAATTACATGACAGGTGAAGGCAAAGTCCCAAATACTTGGGCATGTGAGTATATCGAGCGTTGGCTCAATGAATGGATGGCAAACAGAAGTTAAGACCCAAAGAGTTAGGCAGTGAGTATGCTTGAACTGCATACGAATGAATGTATGCTAAAACAGATGCTAAGTCCCAGGAATTGGGCGGTAAGTACACTGAGTTTGGTTGGAAAGATGTATGGTATCAAAGATGTGGCAAGGCATTGGGTAACAACATTCTATTATCCTGTCGCCGATGTAGAATGTTGATTACGCCAAGACCCTGGATTGGGTAGATGATAATATGAGCATTGGCTCAAGGCAAGATGGCTAGATGGCAAGATGGTAATACGAATGAGAATGATGGGTTTTACTTAGTTTTCCTTATCATGCATTATATGTTTTCTTCTTAGATAAGTTGCATATAGTTGCATGGTCATGGACAACTTGTCGACAAGGTGGTTTTTCGAACGGTATTCCTGGGCCATGGAACCCGGTTCGTCCTAGGGGAAACCAATGCTGAAGTAGTGGCAGTGCTTAAGTAGTAGCACGGTATACAGGACTTGCAGTGGGGCTAGCAACCTGCACTGGCAAGGGCGCTGTATATCTGTAAGACGGTCCAGGATGGCGTGTCGCCAGTGACCTTCATATAGATAGGTAAGTTATTACTCAAATACAGGGAAGGATGTCGGCTTTGGTAAGAATTCACCTGAACGGTGATAATCATATTGAATCGTGATATTGTTCCTAACAATGTCTTGTGCAGGCAGAGTAAGTATTATAAATGTACATGGATGGCTACACGACCGTGGGTAAGAATTACCAAAGGGTGATAACTGCATGCTTTAAATTATGTTGGCTATGAGATATGCATGCTTTACTTCTTGTCGGCTATAATATGAAATTGACCCTAAGGCAACGAGAAAGACCATTGATAATAATGTTCTGTAACATGATTACTTAGTGCTGTCTTCTTAGGTGAGTTGGGCCAGCACCGCTCGCCAGTACATTGATGATGTACTGACCCACGTTGTGGGCAATATTACAGGTGTTTGCTTGAAGGAAATCCTGTGAATCAGTGCTTGGCATCGATGAATCGGATGGGTGTGCAGAAGCTCTTCTTGCAAGACGATGTCTTCTGCTATACGGGACATAATGTATGGAACAGTGAAACTCAGTTGTACCAGTAAAATTGTAGCCATATTGGCAAGTTCATTGTAAAGAAGTCGGTATATTCAGTTGTAGCCTGAAGGGCAAGTGTATACATTCAGTCGGCTATTTAAGAGCCTTGTAAACAGTTGTAAACCCTATATTCCGTTGCGAGTCTTGTAATCAATTGTAAACTCTGTATTCTGTTGCAAGCCTTGTAATCCATTTTGATTATCAATAAAGAGATACATTCTATATAAATTGTGTGACTTCAATTTATCTGCTTGGTTCCGCTGCGTTATCGATGTTTTCTGAGAATTACCAGGAACTGTAATGGTTTTGCCTTGTACAAGTGCAATTTAGACTTGTACGGCATCACGCCCAGTGGCTTGTTTTCGATTCTCCGGGATCGGGGCGTGACATGGGGCGCCACGGGGAGTTGGCACCCCACACGACCTCTTTCCTAATTGGCGCCTCACTTCCTATGGGACGTCATTAGAGTTGGTGCCTTGTCTCATACTCCTTTGGGGTGCCAACTCCTCGTAGGAGAGAAGGTGTGGATTTTTTACCCTCACGGAGAGGGGGAAAAAACCTTTGGGTGCCAAAGGGTGTGGGGTTTCTCCATACTCCTTCGGGGTAACACTCCTTATAGGAGAGGGTGTGATTTTTTTCCCCTCCTTTGGGGTACCAACTCCAGTGGCGCCTGACTCTATTCTACTTTCAGGCGCCATTTCTAATGGTGTTTCATCCCCCCATTTGCAAATTCTCTAAATTATTCATCTTCATTGCAAATACCCTATATTTCTCCCTTATGTACGAAATTTTCTGTAAAGAATATCAGGCCTCATGACACTTAAATAGTTACCTACCAAACTTTTAAAGTATGTGCAAACCACTAGTTGATCTTCTCCTTTTTGTTGAGCTTCACTATGGTTTGAGTTGATGTGCTAAATGAGCTTTTAGTTGTCTATTTTGAGTTTCTCCAAGATCTAAAGTACATACTTATTGTGCGAAAGAAATATTCCATCCTTATTTTGAGTCACCTTCATGCCAAGATAAGATGAGGCCCGCATCAGTCATTTCAAACTCTCGATGCTCTTTTAAGCTCTTCAATCATATTATGGTTGTTTCCAATAAAACTAAATCATCAACATATATTGATACAAAAACTACACCACCTCACTTTTTTTGCTTGATGTAGAGAGCATGTCCATAAAGGCTTGGTATTTGCAAAGATCCTATTAGGATTACATAGCCTTTGGGAGTATCTGTATTGTACTTAAAGTCATGATGCCATGTAGGCATTAGTTCGTGCTAATGCAACGAAGAACGTCCCACAAGAACATTGGATGAGGTAATAGCATCTACGACATGAAATGTGACATAAGTCACCATATCTTCGATGATTAGTAACCGTAATTGGATTGTGTCTAGGGCTTTTTGACCTGATTGGTGGAATCCTTGTATCATGATATTAGTTGGACATAGATCATTAAAGTTAAAGAGAAAATAGGAAGTTTCTATTTTATTGAAGATTGCAAAGAATGAGTCTCTTTGAATTCCCCTAACACCTCTTTCTTCACGTCTTTGCCCCATCTATAAACCACCACATACAAAGAGCAAGAATAGGAAATGGAAGAAGGGAAAAAAATGAAGAGATCAACTATGAAGAGCAACCTAGCTAACATACCCATCCTTGTCAAGAAAAGTTGTTGCCATGGATGATTTGGTCAGACCCTTTATGAAGACTTCAACACCCTTTTCAAACGCATCATGGTGTCTTTTTTCACCGCTACACCATTTTTGGGCTTCATTATCATCATTTTCCACTAGTTCAGTGCCTTCTTTTTCGGCTACTCGACAGTATTCGGACGACCTACGGAACCACACTCGTCGCCGAGGAAAAAAAAACATCAAACGGGTTAAACTGGCCAAGTTGGGTTGACCCGTTATTCACGGGTCTGGTTCAAGTCTAGCAAAAATGGATGAAACATAAATTGTTCCGGTTTGGGTTGAGCGTCAACCCAAAATTGACCGACCCGATTGCCACCCCTAATTGCATCGAGCTCAGAAAGCAAGTTCGGATGGAGAAAAACCATGTTGACTCAGAGGGCTACCACTGGTTATTTGAAGGAAACAAATACAGCATCTTTCTTCTATTCCAATAGCAAAGCTTGACAATGAACCAATAATATAAAGAAGATAGTCAAGGAAGACAGTACGCCTATCGGAGAAACTAAGCTCGTTCAGGAAGCTATTCTATATTTATCATAATCATATAATAGCGGTCAAAAGGTAACTAAGTTTCATAGATTTATCAGTAGGAAATTGGTGGTTGAGGAAACAAAACCAAAAACTTCGTTAGCCTATTACTATGAGAAAATTTGACAAGTTGTTAGGCATGTTGATGACAACAAAGATTCAGGATCTATGATTTTGGAATTAAGTTCTACATAACACATTGGAAAATGATTAAAAAAATGTTCAAGTTATGGAGGAACTATCCAAAAGGAGACAACTAAAGAGAAGTTAATCACACTTTCATAACTCTAGTGCCCAAAAATGAGAATGCTAAATAAATATAGGACTACTCACCAATAACTTGCTACAACTGCATCAAAAAAAAAGTCAACAGTAAGGCTTGTGCAACAGGCTTTTACAACTGCATCAAAAAAAACTCAACAGTAATGCTTGTACAACAGGCTTTTGAGGGGGTGAGTAGAAGTGACATAGGACTATTATTAGATACTACGCAGAAGCAAAGATGTTGAGAACTAATAAGGGATTTAGTCCCACATTAAAAAAATGTAATATGAAGAGGATCTAGACTCCCTATAAGTAGTAGAGTAGTCCATCAATAAAAAACACACAACAATTATTCTCTACATGGTATCAAAGCCATAACCACAATTTTTTTTTCCAACCCGCCCAAAGCCAACCCCCCTCCCAAGCCGACGCCCCCCCTCCAAGCCGACGCCCCCCCCTCCGCCCCCTCCCAAGTCGACGCCCCCCTGCCCCCCCAGGCCGACGCCCCCCTGCCCCCCCATCGCGCCACCCCTGCCCCCCCACCGCGCCACCCCTGCCCCGACGTCCACCCCCTGCCCACCGCGCCGCCCCCTGCTGTCCACGCCCCCCTTTTTGCTGACCCTGATGCCCCCCCTTTGCTGAACCCGACGCCCCACCAAACCCTAATTTGCAAGCACGATTATGTGGACAATTATTCAAAGACGGATGGCTGTCAAATACTTTATTTGCACCTTCTGTTCCTAGATTACGTCCTCCGGAACAACAAATGCTTTATTTATTTTCCGTTCTCGTTCTGCAAATTAAGATCTACATGCGTGTGCCAGTATTGGCCACGTTAGCAGCGCTTTCGTAAGGTCTCTGTTGGAGACTTTACATAAAGACGAAGCCGACGAAGCCGACGACGCCGACGAAGCCGACGACGACGACGAAGTCGACGAAGCCGCCGCCGACGATGAAGCCGACGAAGACGACGAAGCCGACGACGACGACGAATCAAAGTTGAAGTCGCCATGGATTCGATCCGTGGTAAACTGACAGCAGAAGAGATGAAGGCCTTGGTTGATGATATTTTATCAAAACAATTAACCGAGGCAACCCCACGTGTGATCCATACTGATGTGGATCCGTCATCCTACAAAATGAGGAAGCTGGACAAGCTGGAGACAAAGTTGGAAGGCACGTCCAACTACTTAAAATGGTCACGGCAAGTACTGCGGACGCTCAAGGGACGAGGCTTGGTTGGCTACGTCAATGGCCAAACCAAGGCGCCCGATGATCCCTCCTCAAAGGAGTTTGCTATCTGGAAAATTGTCAACAATGTTGTGGCTGGATGGTTGACAGCCTCCCTGACCGACCAGGAGTCGGGCAATGTAGAGGCAATGGAGGCTGCTGCTGATATATGGCAGACTTTGAAGGATATGTACTCAAGCTCCGGCAATCCTATGTGGGTCTTCCAACTGCAGGATGAACTTGATAGGGTGGCCCAGGACGACCGTACCATCTCTGAGTACGTCGTACTGTTGAAGGAATACTGGTATGATCTGGATCACTATGATCCTCTTGGGATGGAAGATGCACAGGTCGAACCAGCATTTGTAAAATATTTCCAAAAGTTCTTGGATTATATTTCGCGACAACGGATGATGAAGTTCTTGAAGGGTCTTCACCCTGCGTTTGAGCATAGAAGAAATATGCTCCTAGCACAGCCCATGCTCCCAACCTTGGAAGAAGCCATAGCTTCCATGGCACAAGAAGGGGCTCGATTGAAATTAATGTCCAACAAGGGCTCTTTCCAGGGGAAGCAAGCCGCTGTTGATAAGTCTGCCCTTGCCGCCTTCAATTCGCCTCCCTCTGTGGCCGGTGTTTGCCACAACTATGGTGACTCAGGGCATTACATCAGATTTTGTCCAAAATTCCTGTCGAGTGATCGTGGACGGGGCCGCGGAGGACGTCGAGGTGGTAGAGGCGGTTACGGTGGAAGACGAAAAAATTATTCTGGCGGCCACAAAGCAAATCTGGCGGAAGAAGGAGACGAACATCACCTGGCTGAGTTAACCCCTCTTGAGAAAGAGTTCCTCGAGAGGTTACGTAGTACGAAGCTGGGTTCGGATGGCAGTCATGGGGCATCATCTACCTCGATGGATCACATCACTTACTTTGCCCAAACCAGCACAGGTATTCCTACGCGTGCTCTTGTAGCAGCTGTCCACCAACCAGGTTGGATTATGGACTCTGGGGCATCTCTCCATGTCACGGGGTCCCGCGGTGAGTTCCAGGACTGTACTCACCTACCGATGCCGGAGAGCATTCAGACTGCTTATGGTAACTCTAGCCCTGTCATGGGTAAAGGCACTGTCGCATGCACCCCTTCTCTCACTCTCACCATTGTCTTACATGCTCCGTCTTTTCCTATCAATCTTTTTTCTATTAGTGCTATTATTCTTGATCTGAACTGTACTGTTTTCTTTGACATTCCTACGGTGACTTTTCAGGAGAAGGGGACAGGACGACGACTAGGGACTGGCACATGGCATAAGGGGCTGTGGTACTTGGACAGGACTGGACTGGACAAAGCATTGGCATCTTTGGTAGCAGTCACACCACCGGAAGATTCACGACGCAGTGTAGAAGATAAATTGCTACTCCACCACCAGCGTGTCGGTCATTCTTTTTTTAAAATTATTAGTCGAATGTATCCGTCCTTATACCAAAGGGCAAATAAAGAGAAGTTATTTTGTAATACATGTGAGTTGGGTAAACATACCAGAAGCACGTATGTGAGTTCAGGAAGTCGAAGTTCAGCTGTATTTGATATGATACATTCGGACGTATGGGACCCTTGTCCTACAACCGGTATTAACGGTTTCCAATGGTTCGTCACTTTTATTGATTGTTATACTCGCATAACATGGGTCTACCTTATGAAGAATAAAAGTGACGTCTTTGAGGCGTTTTGAGACTTTCATCGCCGGGTAGAAACACAATATGGCACTAAAATTAAGTGCTTACGGTCTGACAATGGAACGAAGTATACAAATAAGAAGGTTGCTAAGTACTTATCCACTCATGGAATACTACACCAAACTTCATGTGCCTATACACCGACACAAAATGGTGTGGCCGAACGGAAGAACAGACACCTGCTGGAGGTCACACGGACGAGGATGCTGGCTATGAATGTCCCGAAACACTTATGGGGGCAGGTGGTGTTAACGGCCTCTTACCTCATCAACAGAATGCCATCTCAGGTATTGGACTGGAAGACACCATTGGAGATGCTTACTGGTGCAACCACATACACTGTTCCACCGAAAGTATTTAGGTGTGTATATTTTGTCCAAGATGATAGGCCAGGAGTTGGCAAACTGGATTCTAGAACGGTTAAATGTGTCTTTGTCGGCTACACGGCAACTCAGAAGGGATACGCATGTTGGAGCCCAGTTGAGCGGAAGATGTTTGTAAGTATGGACGTTACATTCAAAGATCTGGAGCCATATTATGGTTCGGATGACGGTTCAGCGTTTGGTGACATACCTAACACAGAGGGTGTTAGATGTGAGGGAAAGAAAATAAGCCCTTCTGTGGTGGTCGGATCGGTCCCATGTCCGGTCGTGGAAAACTGGACGAAAGGGGAAGAAAGTAGTGACTCCGATATAGAAGATGAAGAAGATACATATGTTAAACTGAGGGAGCAGCAGACAATGGAAAAGGAGCTCCAAGTCTACAGAAGGAGACAGCAGAAGTCCAGTACTGTGCCTGTACCGTGTCCTGTGCCTACTGTACCAAGTCCCTCGTCCACTCCTGCTCCAACTCTTGAAGATGTTGCCCCCGCACAGAATCAATCTGATTCTGATGCGGATCTCTCTGACTCTGATGGTATGATCTCTCCACCACCTATTGCTCCCTTAAGGAGATCTTCTCGCATCAATGCGGGTAAGGCTCCTAGTCGTTTTGATGATTATGAACATGATATTGCCAACTACATGTCTTATTCTAATATTTCTTTGAATTATCGAGCCTTCATTGCATCATTAGACTCTACTTCATTGCCCAAAAGTTGGCAGGAAGCAAACAAAGATCCAAGGTGGAAAGCTGCAATGATGGAAGAACTTGGGGCACTGGAGAAAAATAAGACGTGGGAGCTGGTTCCATTACCCAAAGGGAAGAAAACTGTGGGTTGCAAATAGGTATACACAGTAGAGGAGACGTCAGAAGGAAAGGTGGAACGATACAAGGCGAGGTTGGTGGCAAAGGGATACACACAATCATATGGCATCGACTATGATGAGACGTTTGCTCCAGTAGCGAAAATGAGCACCGTAAGAACTCTGGTATCCATTACAGTAAACTATGGGTGGAAGCTATACCAATTAGATATGAAATATGCCTTTCTCCATGGGGATCTACAAGAAGAAGTGTACATAGAATTTCCGCCAGGGTGTTACGCTACAGAATCAGACGGAGGGACGTCGCATGGAAAAGTGTGCAAACTAAAAAGTCGCTATATGGGCTCAAGCAATCTCCTCGAGCCTGGTTTGACAGATTCAGAAAGACTGTTACAAGCATGGGATACCATCAAGCAAATGCAGATCATACGGTCTTTCTTTAGCATGCGAGATGCCACACCACTATACTTGCTATATACGTGGATGATATAGTAATCACATGTAATGATGAAGCCGAGATCGCTAAACTGAAATCAAAATTCGCGAAGGAGTTTGAAGTGAAGGATTTAGGAGCGATGACGTACTTTCTAGGTATCGAGGTGTGTGAAGACGAACAAGGAATTGTTCTCTCACAGAGAAAATATACACTAGATCTGCTGAAGAAGACAGGGATGCTGGAATGTAAAGCAGCAGTCACTCCAATTGACCAGAAGTGCAAGTTGGGAGCAGAAGAAGGAGAGCCAGTTGATCGTGAAAGATATCAACGAATTGTAGGGAGAATGATTTATCTAGGGCACACTCGCCCTGATATCTCATTTGTGGTGAGTGTAGTAAGTCGCTACATGCATGATCCAAGAACGGGTCATATGGATGCAGTATTTCAGATCTTGAGATATCTGAAAGGGACGTCGGGGAAAGGGCTATGGTTCAAGAAGAATAGATGTATAGAAGTCGAGGGATACTGCGATGCAGACTGGGCAAGCTGCATAGACGATAGAAGGTCTACCACAGGATATTGTGTCTTTGTAGGAGGAAACTTGGTCTCATGGAGAAACAAGAAACAGTCTGTGGTAGCATGGTCTACAGCTGAAGCAGGATACAGTGCAATGGCTTTAGAAGTGTCGGAGTTGTTGTGGGTGAAAGCGTTGCTGACAGAGTTGAAGCTAGACAAGGGAGCACCGTTACGTCTTCTGAGCGATAGTCAAGCTTCTAACAATCCAGTTCAGCACGACAGAACGAAGCACATCGAGATCGATCGATTCTTCATCAAAGAAAAGCTGGAACAAGGGATACTGAAGATTGATCATGTTCGCTCAGAAGAACAAGCGGCAGACTGTCTGACTAAGGGTCTTAGTTCAGTAAGTCTGTCGAAGCTATGTAACAAGATGAGAATGATTAATATCTATCGCCCATCTTGAGGGGGAGTGTTGAGAACTAATAAGGAATTTAGTCCCACATTGGAAAATGTAATATGAAGAGGAGCTAGACTCCCTATAAGTAGTGGAGTAGTCCATCAATAAAAAACACACAACAATTATTCTCTACAAAAGACAAAAGGGCGGTGCCACCTCAAAAAGGCCAAAGAAGGATAACTAACAATGCTAATGTCGCCTTAATTTTTGGTCGAGTCCATTAGGCCTCGAATCCACGAAGGTTGCTTGAGTGCACAATATATTGGAATCCACCAATGAATAAGAGAGAACTTCTCAAAGAGTTGTATATTGAAATTTAGTTGCAAAACAATTATATGAAGAGCCTTTACATGGTCTTTTTTTAAATTTCTTTTACCTACATTATGAAAGATAAGGAAGACCCTAAATTAGACCAAAATATTAAAATAATTATATTTCTTGATTTGTCCTAATATAGAACCAAACCTACGTGATTTATTTGTAATAAATAACTAAAGAAAACTTGCCACAAATAGGCTCAAGGGTCGACCAGAGTGGGTGCATTCTAGACCAACTCGATTGGTTATCCAATCAGCCCAGGCAGAACATAATATTGAAACAAGAAAGAGAAGTGAATGTGGGGCCTAAGAAGAGAACGACCCTAACATGTACTCCTTTACCATTCTAATGTATAAGGGCTGGCTTGCTCGGGGTTATTAATTAATCTACCCTAGCATAGTCGCTTGTTTCAAAGCCCGTTTGGCAACCGAAAACTAAGAAGAATTGTAGGAATAAAATTGAAAGTTAGGGTGTTGCTTGTCTATCGGAAGCTTATCTCAAAAACTCGGCCGCATCAGAATAAATGGAAACTAGAGCCCGTTTACTTTCCATTCAAGAGGTGGAAAGTCACATAAAGTAGAAAAACTCATCTATTACTCTTCTTATTCCTTTTTTTTATTCGACACTTGGTTTTCCAGCACTCTTTACTTTTCCAATTATATTTTTAATAGTGACATGTCATACTTCCTTTATTCTAGTTTCACGCAAAAACCATTTTTGTCCGGAAACTTGCTTTCTCAAGTTTCCATTAACCACAATAAAAATAATTTTCAAGTTTCAAATACTTTCCAGCTACCAAACGAGCCCTAAGTTTGAAAAAGGAAAATTGGTTAAATTATGGTTGCTCTCTCTGCAAATGTAGACTCACCTCTCCTTTCCCTCAAACCCACAATGCCCATCGACTGCAATGAGCAACTAAATGGCCTCCAGTGTAGTAAGAAAGTAGCAATTGAAGTATCTATTTGTATTTCTTTTACATCACTTCCTATCTCAACTTGGAGACGGCATCCCCATATCTTATAACCCTGCTATTGTATTCATTTCCGATACAAGTAAAGATCCCATTCTGCCATATCTTCAATAACAGAAAGGATCTAAAAGTCAATAATTGGTGATGGCTCATTCAAAATTCTTTGAACATGGCAGTAACTGTCGTAATCTGAATCAATAAGTCATCCTGGAGCTTTCTAATTCTTCAATATTGGAAGAAGAAAAAAGAGAGGCTATGTCATGTGAAATAAGCTTTATAAACACTTTGCTACCTGTTTTTTTTTCAACCTCTTTTAGCAGCTAAACTTTAAAAAGAAATTATCATGGGTTCTTGAGGGTACTGGTCTTTTTTTATGGCCACAAGTCAAGTTTTCAGTGTTTATATAGCTACAATGTCTAAGAGTTAGAAATGTGCAGTTGGTAGAATTTGTTCTTGATAGAGACTTATAGCCAAGTTTTTTCAATTAGAAGTTGACCAAGTAAGCACCTAACCGAACTCACCTGCTAGCATCAATCCATACGATTGACTTAGGTCAAAGAACATAGAACAGTCACTATTAGACCCAACACGAATCTGAGAAATTCTCTTCTAGTCAACCAACTATGTGTGTGACCCATTAGGCTCAACATCATGATGGTCCCACATTTTTTGAGTGTTTGTGCTTCATAGATGCTGCCAGAAAATATGATACTAATAACAACATTAGGCATAAGAAAACATTTTTAATGTCAGCCACTTTTTCCAATAAGATGCAGCACCAGTTGAAAATTATATTTTAAAGCACATACTCCATATAGGAAGGCGTACGTGTATAGGATACGGACATGGTATTCGTATTCCTTGGGTACTCCTAGGTAGATAGTATACATACCCAAAATATTATATATTTTTCTTTTAATTTTAATATTGGCTACTTTGGCGGTAGCTTTGGCACTTTGTGGGTACTTCTCTAGTACAACTTATTGGATATGTCAGTGTCTTCTAAATTACAATTTCGGTACTGTCACGACCCACACCCGGATATACGAGTACGAATACGTAGGCCACGCCCAGCCTACGCCGCGGTATCGGCGGTAGAACGCTGTCAAGTGTACTATACTAACTACAACATCTAAGAATCCATAACTAGAAATGTACTCATGCCACATCACGAAACTAAGGAAGATAAGACAAGAAATAATAACAATATCACTAGAACAACTAGAATCTACAATGATCATAAGACAGGAAGATAATGAAGGAACAACAAGACTAACTAAGGAATAACTACCAGGCAACTCACATAGAGGAACAGTGTGAACCACCTCAGCTAAAATCATCCTGCAGTCCAACAAATGTGGCACAACTACTCCTAAAATTTTGTCAACATATCCAGTCAGGATGGAACGAGCACAAATCTCAAATAACAGTTCTAATTAGACGATATTGAACATGTAGCAGTAAATAGAGAGAATATACAAGAAATCATGAAATGTACATGTGAGTATCATGGCAAGGTAAACTGTAAATCTAGAGCTAGAACAAGGCAAGTAAAACTGATCATGGCATGTACAAGAATCAAGAATCATCTATCTAAGTGTGTGAGTACTAGTTTCAACATGTGGCCGGCTTGGGTCTGCACAAGGTCTAATGATCCGGCCAATCATACGTGGAGTGTAGGATTGGCTATTCAACAAGGTCTACAAGAATAAACAAGGTGGATAATGACCACACATCTACACTAATACTCCCCATCCCCGACTAGTATAGTGGATCCAACCATGACACATCATGACACGCGATTCTCCGAGAGGGTAGCTAGCCTTCGCAGGAATCGTGTCTATACAATGCACAAGGAACAAGAAAGACTTGCACAAGATATACCAAGGAAAGCGAGGAATAACATCTCATGACGGGATCCAGGGAAATACCAATCCGTGTGGACAATGTGTCAAGAGAATAAGGGTATCTACACTAAATACAAGAAACATAGACGATATCATAAAACAAAAATATTATCAGAGAATGTACTCGCCTGGGGTCCTGCTGTCAATATGAATCAGGGTTCAGAGTAAAGCCACAGACCTAAAGATGAAATAATATAAGAGCTGATCAGGGTCAAAAGACATACTAACATCTAGGTCAAACTAAGTCAAACTAAGACAAACTGGGTCAAGGTTGACGTACAGTTGACTTTGGTCAACTGGTCAACTCTGGTCAACCATGGTCAAATCTAGGTCAAACTTGACTAACGTTGACTAACAGTTGACTTTGGGTCAACTGGTCAACTCTGGTCCAGTTCTAGTCAATTTTAGGCTACGGTTGACTTCCGGTTGACTTTTGGTCAAAATAGTCAACATTGGTCAACCAAGGTCAAAACTAGTCTAACCTAGGTCAAATGTTGACTCTACTTCGACGTTCAGTCAAAGTAGTCAACCATGGTCAAACTGGGTTAAAGCTAGTCTCTATAAACATCTACAAGGTCAACTTATGCATTTCGGTGATTTAGAAATCACTGAAATCGACGGGTCTCTAAAACAACCAAAAGGAGAAAATATTATAATAATAGGGTGACACAAAAAGGAAAGAAATATACAGATATTGTCGGATGATGAAACTAACATCACCAACGTGTCTAGAATGGTCAAATCAGCTAGGATAGCCTGTCCAAAAGTCCAATTTGGACACAGAGGCAAAAAGATAATTTCGGACCAAAATGATGTCCGCCGTTGGACACACTTTGCACTGAAAAATGTGCCGAAATAAAAGTACACAAAACCTAACAAATTATATGTCCACGAATACAAAATGACGATACGAACCCAACGGTATATCCAGAATTGGATTCCGTTGACCCGATCTCAAATTGGTCCGTTGACCGGGACATTGAAATTTTGATTTGCACGGAAAAGCGTGTCGGAGCCAATGTCCTCAAATCTCAGCAAATTATATGTCAACGAGTCCAGAATGATGATACGAACTCAACGGTATATCCGGAATTGGATTCTGATGAGCCGATCTCAAAATGACCCTTTGGCCCGAATATTGGTATCCGACTTGCACCGAAATGCGTGCCGGAACCAATGTCCACTAAAACCTAGCAAATTATATGTCAACAAGTCCAGAATGACGATACGAACTCAACGGTATATTCGGAATTGGATTCCGATGAGCCGGCATAAAAAAGTCCCGTTGACTCAGAAAGTGGGACTCGTTTTGCACCGAAATGCGTGCTAGGGCCCACGTTCTCCAAATCAAGCAAACTTTATATAAAAAATATGCCAAAACGACGCCACGAGTCTACTGGTGGTGTCAGAAATTGAATCCGGAGTCCCGGGTTTAAAAATAAAATTTAACAAGTGCAACACTAAGAATTGGAACGGCCAACTTTGGCGTCGAATTCGACCGACCTAACGAGCTCAAACTGAAATGAAATATAAAGGGGGCAGGAAAAGGGTTATACCAGCTATGCACCAGAACTGGTGGCGCATAAAACGGAGCAGCGATGACGAAGATACGAACCCGCGAAGTTGGCGTCACGAAACTCTCCAAAAATAGTACAAATTAAAACGTCAACTTGGTGGCCGGTTTTGATGTATCAAACGACGAAATTAACGGGTAAAATTTGACATGAGTGAAGAGGGAAATACCGAGATTGAGATGGAGCGAAGAAATTGCCGATCCAACGGTCGAATTTCTCGAAAAATGCGTGCGAAGTTGCTTCCCCGAGACGCAAATTCTGGAATTTTCTCCGCGCGCGCGTCGACGGGATCTCGTTCAAAACGCACGAATCGTGTGTTTCACACGTCGGGGAGGACGACGAACGCAAGGGGATGGTCGTCGGAGGGCGCGCACCGGTGGGGGGTCGCCGGTGGCCGGTGGCTGGCCGCGGTGGTGCGTGCCATGCGGCAGCGCGCGTTTGCATGCGCGTGCATGCGCAATGTCGCTGCTGCCGCGTGCTGCAGCGCACGCGCGCGGCTGCGCGTCGCCGGAGAATGGCAGGTGGCTGTGCGGGCGGTGGTGGAAGATGGTGTTGGTGATGGTTAGTGGTGGTGGTTTGCATGGTGGTGGGGATGGAGTTGATGATGGTGTTGATGGTGACGATATTGATGGAGGAGGAGGAGAAGGAGGAGGTGGCTGGTGGTGCATGGCCAGGGTGGTGGTGGCCGTGAGGTGGTGGTGGCCGTTCGGCTGTAGGTGGGGAGTAAAGAGGAAGAAAGAGTGGAGTTGTGTGTGTGTGTTGTGTGATATAATATAAAGAGAGAGAGAGAGAGAGTGTGTATGTGATATTTGTAAAGGAGAGAGAGGAAGTTGGCCACAAAAAGGTGGGGTGTGTTCCTGCTGTAAAGGAAATGTGAGGGGATGGGGAGTGATGTGTGTAAGTGTTTAAGTGAAGTGGGAGAGAGAGAGAGAGAGATTTTATATGTATATATAATATATGTGGGTGTGTATATATTATATATAGAGAGAGAGGGAGATATTTAGTGATAGAGATATTTAGAGAGAGAGAGGGGGAGATGTTGGTTGGCTGTGAGGGTGATGGGGGTGTCGGCCACATGGGTGAGGGGGAGTGGGTGATGTGAGGAGAGAGAGTGTTGTTTAAATTTTGAGAGAGAGAGAGAGAGAGTTACATTATACATATATATATATATATGTATATATATAAAAGAGAGAGGTAGAGATATTTATATAAAATAACGTATTTTCAAATAGGGAAAAATGCAGACACATCAGTGGGACATATGGGCAGTCATGGTAGGGTCCATGCCAAACTGGGTCGGACGTTGGGCCAAGTTTGGACAAAGTCAAAGCCAAGATTTAATTAATTTATAAATTAAACCAATTAAAACTTACGGATGGAATGGGAGCACAAGGGAGATCAAATCGGTGGCACGCAAGTGGCGCGTGCATAGTAGGCTCAAAACAGGCTAGGGCCATATATTGGGTCGACTGGATTGGACCGATGTCGGGCCCGAAAATTAAATTGGAAGTCTGGTAACAAATTACGGTAGATAATTAATTGGCCTAAATTGAACTAAAAGTTGTGCGAAGGAAATGGAGCACAAAATGGAGTGTCTGAGTGGGACACGAAGGTCATGGGTGAAGAGCGTCTCGAGTAGATCAGGCATGACAAGTTGGTTTCGAGAAAATGACTAGTCTGATGCTCCTAAATTAAAAGTCATGGTAACGCGCATATGATGATCAAGAAAAAGAGTGGGAATTCAATTAATAATTAAATGGTCTAATATTGACCCGAACTTGCGCGAAGCAAAAGGAGCACAAGGGAACGAGTTCAAGTGGGACATGATATATCAAAATGAAGATAATCTCGTCTACTACAAACTCTAAGAAGGAAGTTTTCAGAGACTGGCATCCTTGATGCTCTAGAATTCCAAGTCACGGTAAAGAGCATTAAATTAAATAATAATCAAATAATAATATTTATTCAAAATAATTGATTTATAAAAAAAATAAGCCCTAAATTCAGGGGCTTACAATCCTACCCACCTTATAAAAATTTCGTCCTCGAAATTAAAGGTTTGTAGTGGGGTTAAAACATGATAGAAGATTTAGGCAATAATTTAGGCACGATCCAAGAATGACGAGTTTTGCACGATCAAGATAATCGATTAGCAACTGTTCAGGCACGAAGAGGGATTTGGCACGATAGAATGATAATACGAACAAAATTATATGTGCATGATTTCAAAATAAGTCAAGTCATTGGGGCACGATTTTAGAGACGATTAAGAGAATCGAAGATATAATTGAAGTTCAAGTACGGGGTGATCTGTAGGACTTAGGTTGATGGAAATCAACCTGAAAGTCACACATGCTCGATCAAGATGAAAAGCTAACCATGACCAAAACAAGGTTTGGCATAGTTGAGATAAAATTTCAGACATAAACAAAATTGAAGTCAAGGTCTTATAGGCCTGATCAAGATTAAGGAGGATGATTAATAAAATCATGAAATACGATTCAAGTTCGAACGTGATTGAAATCGAAAATAGTCTAAGTTCACTTGGCACGATTTGAGGGTTAAGATTATCAAGATCATGAAAATCAAAGTTGAATAGTCATGATCTAAAACAGGGCTAAGAGAAGCAAATGGAGAGAAAAATTTGAGAATAGCACGATTGAGAGATAGATTTGATAGAAATCAGATTATAGGTCACATAAGCACGATCAAGATCCAAGTTCAGTTATGAAAGACGATAAAATCATGAATTCGAAATCAAGGTCCTAAAAGCACAATTTAGGAAGGAACCCAAGTCACAAGGAATTTGAAGTCATCTAGAGTATAGTCAGCAACCAAGACTCTTTGGCACGATAAACAAGACGACCAAAATTGATTGGTCATGGACAGAAGGGAATCAAAATCTTAATAGTATTAAAATTTTAGAAACAATTGAGATATAAACATTTCGAAATTTTTAGAGTTTTTTTAAGTGTAGATAACAGATGTAGATACGAGATAGGCGATTTGTGTAATCAAGAAATAGCTAAACAAGGCAAAGGAAATGACGGTAAGATGAAAAAATCATCATGCGATGGGAGAGAAAATAGTGATAAACAAGAAATAATGGCAGGAATTATCTTGCACAATTGGTAAAAGAAGTGAATCAACTTAAGATATGACCTGATAACCATACACGTCTATCCAAAATCATGTTGCCAGAATTTACGCCACGCCAGTAAACATAGCTACAATAAACGATAGAGTCCATAACTAAGGTATACACCCTATAATCATGTCATCTAGATTCCTTACCATGCCAACAGGTATGGCTGCAAGAGAATCTAAATTCCATAACTAGGATAGTATATCCAAAATCAGGCTCCATGTCCCTGTCAGGCTAGCTAATATGACTGCGATAAATTCCAAACTCCATAAGTAAAGTAGACACTTACTGTTCTCATCGTCCTCGTCCAAAAATATGTTTATCAGGATATCTTAACTCAATTCTTAAAAGAATTATCCAAAACAAAATCAAAGGTCAACAACGAATATTAAGATTTAAAATTCAACAACAAGTCAAGGGTAAGTTAATAGAAACAACGGAAACAACTTCCGAGATAGGGTTCAGAGGAAAATCTCAGGAAAAGTCTCGAGGGTACTACCTAGGTCAAGATAGAAAATGGTGGAATATAATCTAAAACAAACCTCGACCATGATACAAGGTTGGTAAATCATATTCTCTCCCCAACCTGGATGATATATAAGTCCAACTTATACCTTCCCTATGGGGTCCACAAACTCATCCCAAGAAGGAATAAGTTGATAACGGACAGATGTTTCAGAAATCAGGATGGACAGGAACAAATGGAAAAAGTTTCGAAAAGTTCGAAATAAGATTCCCACGGGTCATCCCTGGAATCTACCAAAAGTTCCTAATATGTGACTGAGTACCAAAATCCTAAAATATTCAATGACTCAACCTTAATCCTAAGGTAGGCTCGCAGTAGTACAGATAAACTCAAGTACTACCACGACTTCGCATTAACTGCAAAGACTGACCTGCATGGGCCACCACTAAAAACGTGCCACGACCCGCACCCGGATATACGAGTACGAATACGTGGGCCACGCCCAGCCTATGCCGCGGTATCGGCGGTAGAACGCTGTCATGTGTACTATACTAACTACAACATCTAATAATCCATAACTAGAAATGTACTCATGCCACATCACGAAACTAAGAAAGATAAGACAAGAAATAATAACAATATCACTAAAACAACTAGAATCTACAATGATCATAAGACAGGAAGATAATGAAGGAACAACAAGACTAACTAAGGAATAACTACCAGGCAACTCACATAGAGGAACAGTGTGAACCACCTCAGCTAAAATCATCCTGCAGTCCAATAAATGTGGCACAACTACTCCTAAAATTTTGTCAACATATCCAGTCAGGATGGAACGAGCACAAATCTCAAATAACAGTTCTAATTAGACGATATTGAACATGTAGCAGTAAATAGAGAGAATATACAAGAAATCATGAAATGTACATGTGAGTATCATGGCAAGGTAAGCTGTAAATCTAGAGCTAGAACAAGGCAAGTAAAACTGATCATGGCATGTACAAGAATCAAGAATCATCTATCTAAGTGTGTGAGTACTAGTTTCAACATGTGGCCGACTTGGGTCTGCACAAGGTCTAATGATCCGGACAATCATACGTGGAGTGTAGGATTGGCTATTCAACAAGGTCTACAAGAATAAACAAGGTGGATAATGACCACACATCTACACTAATACTCTCCATCCCCGACTAGTATAGTGGATCCAACCATGACACATCATGACACACGATTCTCCGAGAGGGTAGCTAGCCTTCGCAGGAATCGTGTCTATACAATGCACAAGGAACAAGAAATACTTGCACAAGATATACCAAGGAAAGTGAGGAATAACATCTCATGACGGGATCCAGGAAAATACCAATCCGTGTGAACAATGTGTCAAGAGAACAAGGGTATCTACACTAAATACAAGAAACATAGACGATATCATAAAACAGAAATATTATCAGAGAATGTACTCGCCTGGGGTCCTGCTGTCAATATGAATCATGGTTCAGAGTAAAGCCACAGACCTAAAGATGAAATAATACAAGAGCTGATCAGGGTCAAAAGACATACTAACATCTAGGTCAAACTAAGTCAAACTAAGACAAACTGGGTCAAGGTTGACGTACAGTTGACTTTGGTCAACTTGTCAACTCTGGTCAACCATGGTCAAATCTAGGTCAAACTTGACTAATGTTGACTTTGGGTCAACTGGTCAACTCTGGTCCAGTTCTAGTTAATTTTAGGCTACGGTTGACTTCCGGTTGACTTTTGGTCAAAATAGTCAACTGTGGTCAACCAAGGTCAAAACTAGTCTAACCTAGGTCAAATATTGACTCTACTTCGACGTTCAGTCAAAGTAGTCAACCATAGTCAAACTGGGTTAAAGCTAGTCTCTATAAACATCTACAAGGTTAACTTATGCATTTTGGTGATTTAGAAATCACTGAAATCGACGGGTCTCTAAAACAACCAAAAGGAGAAAATATTATAATAATAAGGTGACACAAAAAGGAAAGAAATATACAGATGTTGTCGGATGATGAAACTAACATCACCAACGTGTCTAGAATGGTCAAATCAGCTAGGATAGCCTGTCCAAAAGTCCAATTTGGACACAGAGGCAAAAAGGTAATTTCGGGCCAAAATGATGTCCGTCGTTGACACACTTTGCATCGAAAAACGTGCCGAAATAAAAGTGCACAAAACCTAACAAATTATATGTCCACGGATCCAAAATGACGATACGAACCCAACGGTATATCTAGAATTGGATTCCGTTGACCCGATCTCAAATTGGTCCGTTGACCGGGACATTGAAATTCCGATTTGCACGAAAAAGCGTGTCGGAGCCAATGTCCTCAAAACTCAGCAAATTATATGCCAACGAGTCCAGAATGATGATACGAACTCAACGGTATATCCGGAATTGGATTCCGATGAGCCGATCTCAAAATGACCCGTTGGCCCGGATATTGATATCCGACTTGCACCGAAATGCGTGCCGGAACTAATGTCCACTAAAACCTAGCAACTTATATGTCAACGAGTCCATAATGACGATACGAACTCAACGATATATCCGAAATTGGATTCCGATGAGCCGGCGTCAAAAAGTCCCGTTGACTCAGAAAGTGTGACCTGCTTTGCACCGAAATGCGTGCCAGGGCCCACGTTCTCTAAATCAAACAAACTTTATATAAAAACATGCCAGAACGACGCCACGAGTCTACTGGTGGTGTCAGAAATTGAATCCGGAGTCCCTGGTTTAAAAATGAAATTTAACAAGTGTAATACTAAGAATTCGAACGGCCAACTTTGGTGTCAAATTCGACCGACCTAGCAAGCTCAAACTGAAATGAAATCTAAAGGGGGAAGGAAGAGGGTTATACCAGCTGTGCACCGGAACTGGTGGCGCACAAAACGGAGCTGCGATGACGAAGATACGAACCCGTGAAGTTGGCGTCACGAAACTGTCCAAAAATAGTACAAATTAAAATGTCAACTTGGTGGCCGGTTTTGATGTATTAAACGACGAAATTAACGGGTGAAATTTGACAGGAGTGAAGAGGGATATACCGAGATTGAGATGGAGCAAAGAAATTGTCGATCCAACGGTCAGATTTCCCGAAAAACGCGTGCAAAGTTGCTGCCCCGAGACGCGAATTCTGGAATTTTCTCCGCGCGCGCGTCGACGGGATCTCGTTCAAAACGCACGAATCGTGTGTTTCACACGTCGGGGAGGATGACGAATGCCAGGGGATGGTCGCCGGAGGGCGCACGCCGATGGGGGTGGTCGTCGGTGGCCGGTGGCTGGCCGCGGTGGCGCGCGCCATGCGGCAGCGAGCGTTTGTATGCGCGTGCATGCGCACTGTCGCTGCTGCCGCATGCTGCAGCGCACGCGTGCGGCTGCGACGGCACGTCGTCGGGGATTGACAGGTGGCTGTGCGGGCGGTGGTGTTGGTGATGGTTAGTGGTGGTGGTTTGCATGGTGGTGGGGATGGAGTTGATGATGGTGTTGATGGTGGCGATTTTGATGGAGGAGGAGAAGGAGGAGGTGGCTGGTGGTGCATGGCCAGGGTGGTGGTGGCCGTGAGGTGGTGGTGGCCGTTCGGTTGTAGGTGGGGAGTGAAGAGGAAGAAAGAGTGGAGATGTGTGTGTGTGTGTTGTGTGATATAATATAAAGAGAGAGAGTGTGTGTGTGATATTTGTAAAGGAGAGAGAGGAAGTTGGCCACAAAAAGGGGGGGTGTGTTCCTGCTGTAAAGGAAATGTGAGGGGATGGGGAGTGATGTGTGTAAGTGTTTAAGTGAAGAGGGAGAGAGAGATTATATATGTATATATAATATATGTGGGTGTGTATATATTATATATATAGAGAGAGGGAGATATTTAGTTAGAGAGATATTTAGAGAGAGAGAGGGGGAGATGTTGGTTGGCTGTGAGGGTGATGGGGGTGTCGGCCACATGGGTGAGGGGGAGTGGGTGATGTGAGAAGAGAGAGTGTTGTTTAAATGAAGAGAGAGAGAGAGTTACATTACACACACACACACACACACACACACACACACACACATATATATATATATATATATATATATATATATATATATATATATATATATATATATATATATATATATATATAAGAGGTAGAGATATTTATATAAAATAACGTATTTTCAAATAGGGAAAAATGCAGACACATCAGTGGGACGTATGGGCAGTCATGGCAGGGTCCATGCCAAACTGGGTCGGACGTTGGGCCAAGTTTGGACAAAGTCGAAGCCAAGATTTAATTAATTTATAAATTAAACCAATTAAAACTTACGGATGGAATGAGAGCACAAGGGAGATCAAATCGGTGGCACGCAAGTGGCACGTGCATAGTAGGCTCAAAACAGGCCAGGGCCATATATTGGGTCGACTGGATTGGACCGATGTCGGGCCCGAAAATTAAATTGGAAGTCTGGTAACAAATTACGGTAGATAATTAATTGGCCTAAATTGAACTGAAAGTTGTGCGAAGGAAATGGAGCACAAAATAGAGTGTCTGAGTGGGACACGAAGGTCATGGGTGAAGAGCGTCTCGAGTAGATCAGGCATGGCAAGTTGGTTTCGAGAAAATGACTAGTCTGATGCTCCTAAATTAAAAGTCATGGTAACGCGCATATGATGATCAAGAAAAAGAGTGGGAATTCAATTAATAATTAAATTGTCTAATATTGACCCGAACTTGCACGAAGTAAAATGAGCACAAGGGAACGAGTTCAAGTGGGACATGATATATCAAAATGAAGATAATCTCGTCTTCTACAAACTCCAAGAAGGAGGTTTCCAGAGACTGGCATCCTTGATGCTCTAGAATTCCAAGTCATGGTAAAGAGCATTAAATTAAATAATAATCAAATAATAATATTTATTCAAAATAATTGATTTATAAAATAATAAAAAAAATAAGCCCTAAATTCAGGGGGCTTACAGGTACTTTTGTTTTAGAAAATCATACTTTATTTTCTTAAACCGCATAGTTTCAAGTTAATTTCAATTGGGTAATCTCTCTCCCCCCTCTCTAATCCATATGTATATAGAGAGTAATAATCAGGTAAGACATTTTCTTGGGTGAGAAGTGTAATGTCCCACTCCGCACGGTGCATTGGGCTAGTTTGTTGGCTCAAAGAGCCTGGTTGGACTTAAATTCATGCAGAAGAATGATTCAGAGATATATGTGATTGATATAATGTCGCGCTTCGAGTGAAGGCATTGTGTTTGCTTCATGGTTTGAATATGTTGATTTGGTTTGAGTTGTGTGAGACATCGCAAAATTTGAGCAGTGATGCAGACTTGCTTAATTTTGGTTGGATTGGATCATCTATGGAGCATGGCTCACTTGTATGGTTTTACCTATTAAGAAGTTTGTGTATCATATCAAATCATCTCTCTAATGATTAATCGTTTAGTATCTGCTCTGTTGAGGCAGATAGGCTAGTCATTATGATGGATGCAGTGCCGGACTTTAGATTTTGAGACGAGGCAAATTTTGAAAGTGGTACCCTTAAAGCTTAATCTTCATATTATATTATTTTTCATTGATGATGATAAAATAGTACTGCCAACCCAAAATTCAAGAAATAAAATAATAAACAAAATTTAATATCCAAAAAAACATATGTTATAACGAAATGCTAATAAAATTGCAGAGATTCCAAACCAAAAAATATAACTAGTGTTCCAGACAAACAAATAATAAAATCTAACAATGATTGGAGTAGTTTACCATTAGTTCACAATGGTAATACTTAATATAAAAAACTTAGTTATCAATCACTTCCTCAAGGCATCATGACACTGGAATTAAAAAATTGACCAAAATATGAGTGCAATAAGCAAACCCTAATTTCATATGTTGTGGCCTCAAAGTCAAAATTTATCCACTATTTTATTTATTCCATCCATACCGAAATGGTACTATATCTTGACTTGCAGAAAGTGATTCTTTTTTCAATACTAATTAAGTAAAACAAGTAAATATGAGCCAGTAGAATTATTTTGTCACATATCTACGAAATTAAAAACCTTGATACTTGAGCATAACATTTTCTAAAGCTAACTATGATGACGTTACCAAAAAATAAAAATAAAATACAATATTTTCTCGCCTTTCTTCCAATAGTGTCTCAAAATATATTAAATTTTGTAATAACAAATAGAACATATACAAACTTCCATTAGATTAAGACTAGTCAAGAAAACCTTCTCATTGTTAACATCATAAAGATAGATGAGACTGAAATTAACTAAGAAATTTGTAAAGAGAAACTGTGTCATCTTACTCTAAATACTAACTTCTAATATGACACTTATACATATATAAAAAATTAATCCAAAATTTTCATCATGTGGAATGAGAGGATTCGTGGCTTCTAAAAGAAACTAATCGGCAACAGTCGGTCAGACAAAATAAGAGTTTCTCTCTCTACAAAAAATTAAAACCCTTAAAAATAACTCAGTTGGCGGCCACAAAGTCCTCTTCTGATACTTGTGTATTCAAATTCGGGCCAAAGTGTCCTCCTTCTGTCTTAGTATACTTAGAATAATTTAAATACGGATGGGCCTTTTAGTTGCCATAGTGTAACCCCGCTTTTCCTGAAATTAACAAATATGTTATTTTTAGAAATTAGAATTAGTATTTTAATCTAATTAGTATTTTATAGAAAGAAAGATTGCTTATAAAACATTAAATAATTTTTTTAATTAATTTTCCTCCTCAAATTTTAATTAACCATTATTAAAGAAATCCTCTATTAGGAAATTCTTTTTCTCTCGACTGTTTCAGTTGTGCTCTATTGAAGAACAACTTTCCAAATTTTCCAATTGGAAATTCCCGTTAATACTTTTTCCTTCCATCAAGAAAAGTAACCGCCAACTCTATATATACAGGGCTGGCCCTGTGGTAAGTCGGACAATTTACCCAACCCTAATTTTCCTAACTTTCCAAATACTCTTTCACTCTCTCATTTTCTCATTCGGCTCCAAGGAAGAACATAGTCTCTTTCCTCTGGACACTTTCTTCGTTCCATCATCTCACTACTAAAATATGCTCCATTAGCGACATTTGTAAACATCGCTAATTTAAGTTAGCGACGTTTCTAGCGTCGTTTTGGAAACGACGGAAAAAAAATGTGTCGCTAATCGGTAAAACATCGCAAAACGTCGCTACGGCGATGTACATTAGTGACGTTATTTGCGATGTTTGTTTGTGGTCGCTGTTTAGCGACATTTTAGCGTCGTTTTGACGAGGAAAGATTTTTTGCCACGTCAGCAATTTAGCGACGTTATTAGCGACGTTCATGAACATCGCTATGTAATAGCGACGCAGAGAACGTCACTAATAACGTCGCTAAGTTTAAAAAAAATACAGAATCCAGAATACAAATGGAGCTAGAGCTGGAGCTGGAGATACAGTCCAGAGTTTGACACAGTACTAATTCATATATGTAGTCCAATACAAATAGTCCAATACAAACTAGTAGATAGTCCAATACAAAATAAGTACTAATAGTCCAATACAAAATACATCCATAAAACTACACTACACTAATGACAACCACGCAGCTCACGCAAATGCTCAGTGATACGATGACGCAACCACTTCGAATAAGTGGGATCGACGGCACCAGGAGAGATGCAGTCCACTGCAGGTGCTGGATGAATGGAACTCCCGGTCTCACTAGCTAATGGTGCCACTTCCTCCTTAACCGTAGGAGGAGCCACCTCAGCATTCAGTGTTTCCCTCAAACGACGTACCGCTGCTCGGGTCATGGGTGCCATCTGGTAAGATCGATATTCGCAAAGAATATAATTGTAACATAAGCAAGTTAACTAAAGGAACCATCATCTCGTTTGAGTACATTTTCGAAAGTAGATAAAAATGTTATATTCGATTTTTTGCCAAGTGTGAGAATGGATGGCTCAGAACACAACCCAAAATTCATTCTAGCATACATTGGTGTGAATCATCTTGTAGAGCCTAAAAATCAAGTTGCGCCTTCAATATACTGACCATTGGTCAAGTTGGGCCCCAAAAATTAAGTTGCGCCACTGATATGAAGCAGACTGTGCCACCAATCAGATTGCGCCTGATATCAGACTGCGCCCAATCTTTTTGCGCCAAAGCTTACGTGGCATCTGACACTTAATGGTCATCACTACCTGACCATACTGATGACTGACACAACAGTGAACGATGAAAATCTCTTCGAGTCCCGTAAATTGCACCGCTCAAGGAAAAGTTGGTGGACAGCTGTCATGTACATTTCGTGAGTTGCTCCCAGGCACAATCTAAACAAAATCCTTAGTTGCGCATGAGCGCAACCTGAACTACTTTTGATCAGAAGCCTCCATGTGTGTAGGCGCAGCTCAAATCAAGCGCAGTTTGACTTGTTGACTGAAGCTCGCGCAACCTGATAAAGTTGAGACAACTTATATTCTAAAGCAGGATGACGTGGCGCACATGCCACTAATCTCTCAAGATGTGTCTACTATCCTGTACACGACCACGCGTATCTCAATCATACGATGCCACGCGCCTAAATACAGTTAGTACACGATTGACAATTGAATGAAGTTGGCACAATAGAAGGTTGGTGCAATCCAGTATGGCGCAATCCAGCCTCGCGCACATCAGAATAACTGCTAAAACAGTTATTTCCTGAACTCTATAAATAGAGTTTCCAATCATCATCAAGAGGAGATCAAGAACTCTTGCAAAATTGCTGCTGCATTCTCCAGAGGCTACAATCTTCAAGTTCACATAGTCTAAGGGATAAAATGATCGTCTTCTGATCAGATTTCTAACGTTGTACTTTTCCATAATTTATTGTACTTTGTACTCTTTTACAAGTTTGGAATAATTTTTTTTTAATTTTTTGCAAACAAAATGGCGACTCTGCTGGGGACGACTTTCTCCTCCGACGAGAAAATGACAACTCAATGTGATATTGCGTCGATCGGCAAGACGCAGAAGACTCTGGTTGTTCAAGTCAACCAGACAGCCTACAAGAACATGATCAACACCAAGAGCAACAAGCGCGCGGTGTCTATTGCCAAGAACAGGACTGTGTGGACTCCTAAATCCCCCACAGTCGCTGTTGCCCAGGCGCAACTTGAGTGCTCAATGACCAAGGCAAAATCCGCCTCAGTGGCTCCAGTACAGCCTGCTTCTGTTGCTAGGGCACAATCTGCTCCCTCTGCTGCCCATGCACAGTCTACCAAAGTTGCTGCCAAGGCGCTACCAGTAGTCCATAGGACTATGGCGTAACCCATGCAATTTGCTACTCCGGTGCAACTTAAGGGAACTAGTCTTTTGGCTATACCCTCTTCTAATTCTTAAGTTTTGAACTTAGAGAATTCATGTCCTAGTGCTACCACTAGACAGAACAAAGGAAAAAGTCCTATGGCATTTTCTCAATTGTCGCAGTCTATGCCTAAAATGATCACACAGCAGAACAAAGGGAAACGCTTCTTAGCTAACCCTGTTCAAAATAAAGGAAAGTACCCTTTGGTCTTTCCACAAACTTCCCTGGTCTATGACTCAGAGGAAGATGTATCAGATTCCATTCCTGTAAACAGAGGTCCTCGGATCTCTGATACTGGAAAGAATACTGATCACAGAGGTATCTTGCCTACTACTATGGGGTCTGGTCAAGATCTTCCTACCTTGTAAATTTTAAGATCCAAAAAAGAAAAATTGAAGGTATCACAAACAGAGACACCAGGAGCGAAATTTTCAGATTTACGCGCTTATCTCAATAGGCGTCAACCAATATCAGCTTTGGCAAAACGTAAGAACCCTATGCCAAAGGCCAATCTGTATCAAAAGTCAAAGTTTGAAAAGAAAGACCCTTCTACCTATGCTAATGAGTTGAGTACATCTTTGTACACTCAAGGAACCAAACACCTGAAGAATAGGAGACATGTTCCTAATATCATTAAGGAATATGTTCCTCTGACTTCTTCTTGTCCTGTGGTTGTAACTGATCTCCGGCAACGTCTTACACAAAGACGAGAAACTACGGGAATGTTTTCCTCACCTCCAAATCGTACTTCAAATCGCCACTGCCTACATAAAGTTGTCATCAACTGTTGTTGTCAATCGGCTCGACGATCTGTCTTCGATTGTCTGAACTATGCTTCAACTCCTGAACATATAATAGAAGACGAAGATGGACTATTATATGCTTCTGTTAACATGACTTCTCAAGGCACTGGGGGTGGGAAACGTCCAAGACGTAATGCATCCCAAATCCTAGTCAATAATATTTAGACCGGATCCATGCATCCAGTGAAGGTGTCTTTCAATACACAAGATCAAGAAATCGACATTTGATCCAAGGTGTCTTTAATCAAGAAGATCTCCCTATCACCCATATGGGAGAAGACTCTCTTTCAGAGTTTGATGCAGATAGTGAAAGTTTTGAACAAACTATCTCATCAATAGAAGCAAGAGAAGTGACAACATATACCATCACAGAAAATCAAGATGCCTCTACATCAACCAGTCAAGAGCAACGAATTATGCATTAGAAGACAAATTGAAAACCATGGCAGAAATGGTTGCAAGCATGCACACCATAATGGTGGCTCAATATACAGTAACTCCGATTGTAAACCCTGTTACAAATTCGGAGCTTATAGCATCTTCTGTACCTGTTATTCTGGGGGTACCGGCCCCTCAGGTCGCTTCTGTGCCAACTCAAGCTGATCCAAGTCAGTCTGGTGCTGGGTGTGGTAATTATCACGCTGTTCCTCCTTCCAACACTTCTAACCAACCCACCAATTCTCAAACATAAGGGGATGCAAATGAGGCTATGAAACTTCTGCGCACCCAGTTTGAGGCTTTCAAGCAGAATGATGGCCTACAAAGATTGGGCATAAAGCAACCATATCCTACAGAGTGGAAGGATGTCCCATTTCCTCCTAAGTATAAACTCCCAACCATTATGTTGTTTGATGGTAGCACTTCTCCAAGTCACTACATCAATCATTTCAAAGTGATGACTGATCAATTACAGCCAAATGACGCTATCCTTACCAGAGTGTTCGTCGTTTGTTTAGCCGGTGCAGCATATGACTGGTATCGCAGCTTACTTGATGGCTGTATCACTTCTTTTGCCAGTTTCAAGCAAATTAAACAGAGGCACAATGAATCTACAAAGAGTTTCATCGAAAGATTCTGCCGAGAGGCACTCAAAATGCCTTTAGGTACTCCATCTGCTGTAACAATAGACACTTACAAATCAAACTTGTTGTCTATTATCAGTATGTGGATAGGATCTACACAATTCCAGGATTGGCCTTCTTTCATTGTTAATGTAAAGGCGGCAGAAGTGAGTGCCAAAAAGTTTAAGCAGTTAGGAGTCCAGATGACTCACCCTAACCAAGATGAACATTCTACACCTGGGGGTAGTAATCGCCAGAATAACCGCAAGAATAAAGAAACATTGGCCATCAATCTTAAAGGCAAAGAGTCTTTGGCTGTCAATGTCACTCAGACGGCATCCGCCCCATCAGCACTATTGCAAAAGTCAATTCGTCCAAAAGAAGTATTCTTTCGACGAAGATGATACGTTGAGCATCTTCGATTGCTTGATCAAAAGCAATAAGCTTCAGCTTCCAGAGGCAAAACGACCAGAAGAAGTTGGTAAAACTGATCACCCTAAATACTGTGTCTATCACAGATTCATAGGGCATCCAACCAGAGCATGTTATGTGCTCAAGGGAAAAATCCAGGAGTTGGTCAACTCTGGAGCAATTACTCTATAGCATGATGAGAAAACAGTGACTGCGAATGTAGTTTCTCTCCAATTTGGTGATTTTCCACCACAACTCGTACAAGATGGAGCTGTCCCCATTCCAAGGACTACTCTAGAAATTGTGAATATCCCGCCTCCTCAAAATGAAGGTCTTGTTCCGATGTCAATTGACAAAGGAGAGATGATGTGGATTCATCCAGATCTAGTTGCAGAATTTAAAACGCCTTCATCTTCTAAACAAAAGAAGCATTCCAAGATTAAATCAAAGAACTGTAATATGGTATCCTTTGAACCATTAACAGAAGAAGAAATCCTAATGGGCACTAGATCTGGGAAACCCTATTTTCGAGAGTATTCCGAAAATCAAAAAAATCCTGCTTCATCCTCGGATGTTCTTCCTCCATCATCTTCTCCTGCTGAAGATACACCGTCTACATCTGTGCCAGTGGTTGAACCATCTCCTCCTAAACCAACATCAGCAGACAAGGGAAAGCAACCTGTTCGCTTTGATAAAGAATTGAAGAAATCATCATCTCTTGGACTTGAAAAGCCTTACAATTTTGACATATTGGCTCAATTGGCCAATACTCCAGCAAGATTGTCATTCTTTGAACTTTTACGTCTCTCAAAAGAAACTCGTGAGACATTAAGTGAAGCTTTGATGTAGGCTGACACTGGTTTGACTCTTCTCAAGAAGCCCGAAAAGGAGCCAGTCAGCTGTGCACATTGTCATAGTATATTTGAATTAATGCCCAATATCACTTTTACACAAGATGACATGTTATTAGAAGATAATCGTCATGATCGTCCTCTCTATTTCACAGAATATGTGGATACCATGAAAGTCTACCGTATTCTGATTGATCCTGGGTCTGCACTTAGCATAATGCCAAAGTCCTTATTGGATGCTTTGAAAATTCCAGTACATAATCTTTCTACAACTATTACTACCTGTCACGACCCGCACCCGCTTTTCGGATACGAAACGTGTCCAAGCCCAGCCTACGCCGCAGTGTCGGCGGTAGTACGCTGTCTAAGTACAAGTCACGACAATCTAGAATCACATGGTAAACTAAATCTCATCCACAGGAATAATCATGTCACAGTCAAGATCAATGGAAAGACATGAACTGAATAATAATAAATAAACTGAATATCAAGAATCACTGTCACGTCTGGTGGACACAAATCCACTACCAATAGACGGAAGAAAATAGAAGAATACATGGAGTAACTAACTGAATAAAAACTGCTAATCTAGACTACCTCAAGTGCAAATGATGCGATCTGATGCTGGCTCAACCCTCTGGTCTACTCCTAACTCAACCTCGGCTAACCTGAAGAGATCATCATGTCCTCAGAGGACTAGCAAGATACATAAAAACGAGCCTTTCTAAGAGTTTATTATGCATAGTGAAAGATACAGAATAAACCAGAAAAATGTTGCAATGAATAAAGCACGAATCTATACACTGTCTACACATAGATGAACTGCTGAACAAGAACTAGAGAATTCATGTCAAGATGTCAATGGATAACCGAAACGAATACTCAAACCCTCGTCCCTAGTGTGGACTCGCAGGTTTGAACAACTACTAATCCTCGTCCCTAGTGTGGACTCGCAGATTAGCATCACCCTCGTCCCTAGTGTGGACTCGCAGGCATACCCTATACTGCTAACCCTCGTCCCTAGTGTGGACTCGCAGGCTAGCATCTACTACTAATCCTCGTCCCTAGTATGGACTCGCAGATTAACATCACCCTCGTCCCTAGTATGGACTCGCAGGCGTACCCTATACTGCTAACCCTCGTCCCTAGCGTGGACTCGCAGGTTTGCATCTACTACTAACCCGTAGTGTGGACTCGCAGGCTAGCATCACCCTCGTCCCTAGTGTGGACTCGTAGGTGTGGACTACTAACCCTCGTCCCTATCGTGGACTCGCAGGTTAGCTTCATGGTTCAAGACACGGAGGCACGACTCAATCAAGGCACGATCGATAAGACACAAGGCTAACTGTGAACACTGTCTAAAGCAATGATAAAAATATACCAGCTTGATAGAAAAGATACATGGCAACAATATGATAAACTGGATAAAATAATAGACAGTGCATGTAAATAAAGCTGTGTAGAAAGGCAAGGTATACTTGCCTTAGGTCCTGAGCTGCTGGTAAGGTTCAGAGCACTGAATGAAATCCAATTAACCTGTTTAGATGGTTCAATGTGATCAAAACACAATTTGAGGTACAAACAAACTTATCTAGTTAGATGGTTTCGGTTTCTAGGTCGACTCACATAGAGAGAAATGGGTAATGCCTACTATGATCTATTTAAGGTTTTTATGATTTAATCCCACACAAGTTCCTCTCATGGTTTACTTATTAAGCTGTTGGCTAACCCCAATTACAACTTGAGTAGTATACTTGATTCCCTAAGTGATGTTCATATTTCCATATAACTGACACTAACCCCTCCCAAATTTCTGATGCACCAGTGCATCAGAGTTCCTTATAGTCACACAACCATCCTACTCCTTCCTAAGCCCAAGCCTGAATCATATACTGGTTCACTGAGAAATTGACCTTGTAAAAATGCTCCCTAGCCTTATGGCAGTACCCAGGATATGGCTAACCCCAAGGATAAAATGCTGACTGATACCATGTATGGAAGCTTCTCCACATAGCCTAGGCCATATGGGCCTATATGTCAGGATATTTATAGGTGTCTGGCACATCATCTGGTAATTCAGGTATGGTGTTCCTAACACAACCAGTACCATGGAACATCTGCTATGCAATGTAACCTAAACTATAAGGGCAACTAGCTTTGGGGTTAACCTGTGTACATTGGAAGGATGTAACATATGATATCTACTGAGTCCTAATTGCAGGACATTCGAATTAATAAAGGACAGGTGAGTACATGAACCATGATGAAGGACATGACATACGGTGCCACTTAGGTGCAGTGAATGAACCTCATAAAGCCTGGTGACTGCACCAAGTGTATGCAGGCATATCCCATTAGCAGGGCTGTATACATGAACTCTGGACTGATGCCAATGGACGCAAGGTATCAACAACCAAACCAAAATGCCAAATTACAAACATGAAACCATATCCAGGATAGTTGGTTTCCCTCTCCCCCAACTACCGTTTAAAAGTACAGTAGGTAATCCCTATGCTTTCCTTCTACATTACCATATCTCTCTCTGTTCTGGGCCATTTGTAATGACACACATTCACTTGCCTAGGCTTATCAAGTCTGGTACAGGCCAGGATAGGCTCTTAACACTCGAGCCTTACCTATTACTCAGTTTACATCTATACTAGATATCTGACCTACTCGTGTATACTCATAGGTACATCCCTGTTTCCTGGACTGATGACCCTTGTATGTACCCTCCAAGTAACTGCCTAATAGGGTCTAGCAAACGAGGTAAGATGATACAAAATGTTATATAGAATTGTATTCAACTCTAAGTCATATTAGGCCAAAGAGTAAAAAGGAATGGCATTTCCACTGTTTAAGGAAATACCTGGTAACATCAGTCATGAAGCAAAACTGGATTAGTTGAACCAAAAAAACACACCACAATAACAGTAGGATTCTTTAAGTGTGACCAAATGCAATACAACGTGTACTGATAACTGAAACACTATAGAAAGAAATCCAGTACTGACAAATCAGCATAGTTAACGCTATGCTAAAAGAAGAGACATCCGCTTATTTCCATTAGCTAACCCCTAGATAATGTCTGGCACCCCTTTTAACCCATATGTAGGTATGGTTCCCCTCGGTATCCGGATACTCTAAGAACCCAATATACCCAGATATACCCATACTGCTCTTTTCCAATCACCTATAGGTACAAGTCTGTGACTTGCCTATATGCATAGTACAAAACTTGAGAGTAAGGCCATGGTTTATTTGATAACCAAAGGTGCTCCCTCCCTCGCTCTGTTATATTATCTCACTCTTCCCTCAACTCGATCACACGACCTAGGTTCCACTGAGATGTGGGGAAATCTATCCTATCAGTTTTGACTGGGACAAAATAGAACCACAAACATCAGTTTTGATGGACTCTAACAATTCAGTATCAATTCGATACATGATGGGATCTAACATATCGATATTTGTTGGATACAACATTCGCCTACTGAACAGAGGCTCCTAGTTAGCTACGACCTGCCTATTCCTGGATATCTGGTGTACCCCTAAATCAGTCATGTATGTGTCAAACACCTGTACCTACCTTACCCAAGTACCCTTATTCTGCTGATGGGTGTTGGCCAAGTCAAAGCCTTGTTTCCCCTAGACTAACTTATACCAGGTGATGACTTATTGGTTCAGAACATCTAGGGTGCAACTTACACACTGTGCTAAATGTATTCTAAGTATTTGCATGTATTCTGGATGCAATGGGTCCTTTGCACTTCGTGCGATCTGACCCATGTCTCCATATCCTGTGATTCTCTATTTGCTTTGACTCAAACTCTATCAACCAATTCATCGAACAGTTACTTGGTATAATAGAAATGGTTGAATTCTAATGATAGGATTACCTGACAGGCTTGGCAGTGTTCGTCTGACTTGGTTGGCAACTCTGTCCGTACACCTCAATGGGAGGAAGAAGAAGGGAATACTAGGGTTCGTAGATGGAGAGCAGGAATCTTTATATAGAGTTTGCTCTCATCGGGAGAGATAGAGAGGTTGGATTTAGATTTGAAATTTGGGTTTATCTTCTCAAGATTTGAGAAGAGCCAGTGTTTGAATCAGATGGGATCGGCTTCAATAATTTGAATTCATTTTGGTGAGGGCTGTTCTGAGTTCAAATCGAAATGAGATTTGTATAAGTGCCAATTTGCACCCAGGTCCCTGAAATACCTTTTATTACTCAATTGAACCTTCTATTAGTATTTCAAATAAAACCAATATAAGGCTTAACAAATGTACGTGACCAATAATAAAATAAAAAAAATTATGAGAGGATAAAATTGGTCAAGGGGTTGACAACTCTACCCCCCTTAAACAAATTTCGTCCTCGAAATTTATGAGTCATGATTACTAGAATGAATAGTCTGCTATCAATTTATTACGAATACTCGCAAGTCAAAATAAAACATAGTATCTATGCCATTGCTATAATCTACTGAAAATTTCTGCCATCTTAACTGTAATAAGGAAAACACTTTTGCCGTTGAAGAGAATTTCAAGCAGGATGCAAATCAAGGATTCAATGAAATCAAGGATTAAGGATTGGCAAGGAGTCAAGACATGTGGATGAGACCCTAAGTGTCTAATCCTATTCGCAGGCTCACGACGGTACAGTGACATAACCGAAGTGATTAACGTAGACCTGCATGGGCCACCAAAAAAACTTGTCACGACCCGCACCCGCTTTTCGGATACGAAACGTGTCCAAGCCCAGCCTACGCCGCAGTGTCGGCGGTAGTACGCTGTCTAAGTACAAGTCACGACAATCTAGAATCACATGGTAAACTAAATCTCATCCACAGGAATAATCATGTCACAGTCAAGATCAATGGAAAGACATGAACTGAATAATAATGAATAAACTGAATATCAAGAATCACTGTCACGTCTGGTGGACACAAATCCACTACCAATAGACGGAAGAAAATAGAAGAATACATGGAGTAACTAACTGAATAAAAACTGCTAATCTAGACCACCTCAAGTGCAAATGATGCGATCTGATGCTGGCTCAACCCTCTGGTCTGCTCCTAACTCAACCTCGGCTAACCTGAAGAGATCATCATGTCCTCAGAGGACTAGCAAGATACATAAAAACGAGCCTTTCTAACAGTTTATTATGCATAGTGAAAGATACAGAATAAACCAGAAAAACGTTGCAATGAATAAAGCACAAATCTATACACAGTCTACACATAGATGAACTGCTGAACAAGAACTAGAGAATTCATGTCAAGATGTCAACGGATAACCGAAACGAATACTCAAACCCTCGTCCCTAGTGTGGACTCGCAGGTTTGAACAACTACTAATCCTCGTCCCTAGTGTGGACTCGCAGATTAGCATCACCCTCGTCCCTAGTGTGGACTCGCAGGCATACCCTATACTGCTAACCCTCGTCCCTAGTGTGGACTCGCAGGCTAGCATCTACTACTAATCCTCGTCCCTAGTGTGGACTCGCAGATTAGCATCACCCTCGTCCCTAGTGTGGACTCGCAGGCGTACCCTATACTGCTAACCCTCGTCCCTAGCGTGGACTCGCAGGTTTGCATCTAATACTAACCCTCGTCCCTAGTGTGGACTCGCATGCTAGCATCACCCTCGTCCCTAGTGTGGACTCGCAGGTGTGGACTACTAACCCTCGTCCCTATCGTGGACTCGCAGGTTAGCTTCAAGGTTCAAGACACGGAGGCACGACTCAATCAAGGCACGATCGATAAGACACAAGGCTAACTGTGAACACTGTCTAAAGTAATGATAAAAATATACCAGCTTGATAGAAAAGATACATGGCAACAATATAATAAACTGGATAAAATAATAGACAGTGCATGTAAATAAAGCTGTGTAGAAAGGCAAGGTATACTTGCCTTAGGTCCTGAGCTGCGGGTAAGGTTCAGAGCACTGAATGAAATCCAATTAACCTGTTTAGATGGTTCAATGTGATCAAAACACAATTTGAGGTACAAACAAACTTATCTATTTAGATGGTTTCGGTTTCTAGGTCGACTCACATAGAGAGAAATGGGTAATGCCTACTATGATCTATTTAAGGTTTTTATGATTTAATCCCATACAAGTTCCTCTCATGGTTTACTTATTAAGCTGTTGGCTAACCCCAATTACAACTTGAGTTGTATACTTGATTCCCTAAGTGATGTTCATATTTCCATATAACTGACACTAACCCCTCCCAAATTTCTGATGCACCAGTGCATCAGAGTTCCTTATAGTCACACAACCATCCTACTCCTTCCTAAGCCCAAGCCTGAATCATATACTGGTTCACTGAGAAATTGACCTTGTAAAAATGCTCCCTAGCCTTATGGCAGTACCCAGGATATGGCTAACCCCAAGGATAAAATGTTGACTGATACCATGTATGGAAGCTTCTCCACATAGCCTAGGCTATATGGGCCTATATGTCAGGATATTTATAGGTGTCTGGCACATCATCTGGTAATTCAGGTATGGTGTTCCTAACACAACCAGTACCATGGAACATCTGCTATGCAATGCAACCTAAACTATAAGGGCAACTAGTTTTGGGGTTAACCTGTGAACATTGGAAGGATGTAACATATGATATCTACTGAGTCCTAATTGCAGGACATTCGAATTAATAAAGGACAGGTGAGTACATGAACCATGATGAAGGACATGACATACGGTACCCCTTAGGTGCAGTGAATGAACCTCATAAAACCTGGTGACTGCACTAAGTGTATGCAGGCATATTCCATTAGAAGGGCTGTATACATGAACTCTGGACTGATGCCAATGGACGCAAGGTATCAACAACCAAACCAAAATGCCAAATTACAAACATGAAACCATATCCAGGATAGTTGGTTTCCCTCTCCCCCAACTATCGTTTAAAAGTACAGTAGGTAATCCCTATGCTTTCCTTCTACATTACCATATCTCTCTCTGTTCTGGGCCATTTGTAAGGACACACATTCACTTGCCTAGGCTTATCAAGTCTGGTACAGGCCAGGATAGGCTCTTAACACTCGAGCCTTACCTATTACTCAGTTTACATCTATACTAGATATCTGACCTACTCGTGTATACTCATGGGTACATCCCTGTTTCCTGGACTGATGACCCTTGTATGTACCCTCCAAGTAACTGCCTAATAGGGTCTAGCAAACGAGGTAAGATGATACAAAATGTTATATAGAATTGTATTCAACTCTAAGTCACATTAGGCCAAAGAGTAAAAAGGAATGGCATTTCCACTGTTTAAGGAAATACCTAGTAACATCAGTCATGAAGCAAAACTGGATTAGTTGAACCAAAAAAACACACCACAATAACAGTAGGATTCTTTAAGTGTGACCAAATGCAATACAACGTGTACTGATAACTGAAACACTATAGAAAGAAATCCAGCACTGACAAATCAGCACAGTTAACGCTATGCTAAAAGAAGAAACATCCGCTTATTTCCATTAGCTAACCCCTAGATAATGTCTGGCACCCCTTTTAACCCATATGTAGGTATGGTTCCCCTCGGTATCCGGATACTCTAAGAACCCAATATACCCAGATATACCCATACTGCTCTTTCCCAATCACCTATAGGTACAAGTCTGTGACTTGCCTATATGCATAGTACAAAACTTGAGAGTAAGGCCATGGTTTATTTGATAACCAAAGGTGCTCCCTCCCTCGCTCTGTTATATTATCTCACTCTTCCCTCAACTCGATCACACGACCTAGGTTCCACTGAGACGTGGGGAAATCTATCCTATCAGTTTTGACTGGGACAAAATAGAACCACAAACATCAGTTTTGATGGACTCTAACAATTCAGTATCAATTCGATACATGATGGGATCTAACATATCGATATTTGTTGGATACAACATTCGCCTACTGAACAGAGGCTCCTAGTTAGCTACGGCCTGCCTATTCCTGGATATCTGGTGTACCCCTAAATCAGTCATGTATGTGTCAAACACCAATACCTACCTCACCCAAGTACCCTTATTCTGCTGATGGGTGTTGGCCAAGTCAAAGCCTTGTTTCCCCTAGACTAACTTATACCAGGTGATGACTTATTGGTTCAGAACATCTAGGGTACAACTTACACACTGTGCTAAATGTATTCTAAGTATTTGCATGTATTCTGGATGCAATGGGTCCTTTGCACTTCGTGCGATCTGACCCATGTCTCCATATCTTGTGATTCTCTATTTGCTTTGATTCAAACTCTATCAACCAATTCATCGAACAGTTACTTGGTATAATAGAAATGGTTGAATTCTAATGATAGGATTACCTGACAGGCTTGGCAGTGTTCGTCTGACTTGGTTGGCAACTCTGTTCGTACACCTCAATGGGAGGAAGAAGAAGGGAATACTAGGGTTCGTAGATGGAGAGCAGGAATCTTTATATAGAGTTTGCTCTCATCGGGAGAGATAGAGAGGTTGGATTTAGATTTGAAATTTGGGTTTATCTTCTCAAGATTTGAGAAGAGCCAGTGTTTGAATCAGATGGGATCGGCTTCAATAATTTGAATTCATTTTGGTGAGGGCTGTTCTGAGTTCAAATCGAAATGAGATTTGTATAAGTGCCAATTTGCACCCAGGTCCCTGAAATACCTTTTATTACTCAATTGAACCTTCTATTAGTATTTCAAATAAAACCAATATAAGGCTTAACAAATGTACGTGACCAATAATAAAATAAAAAAATTATGAGAGGATAAAATTGGTCAAGGGGTTGACAACTCTACCCCCCTCAAACAAATTTCGTCCTCGAAATTTATGACTCATGATTACTAGAATGAATAGTCTGCTATCAATTTATTGCGAATACTCGCAAGTCAAAATAAAACATAGTATCTATGCCATTGCTATAATCTACTAAAAATTTCTGCCATCTTAACTGTAATAAGGAAAACACTTTAGCCGTTGAAGAGAATTTCAAGCAGGATGCAAATCAAGGATTCAATGAAATCAAGGATTAAGGATTGGCAAGGAGTCTAGACATGTGGATGAGACCCTAAGTGTCTAATCCTATTCGCAGGCTCACGATGGTACAGTGACGTAACCGAAGTGATTAACGTAGACCTGCATGGGCCACCAAAAAAACTTGTCACGACCCGCACCCGCTTTTCGGATACGAAACGTGTCCAAGCCCAGCCTACGCCGCAGTGTCGGTGGTAGTACGCTGTCTAAGTACAAGTTACGACAATCTAGAATCATATGGTAAACTAAATCTCATCCACAGGAATAATCATGTCACAGTCAAGATTAATGGAAAGACATGAACTGAATAATAATGAATAAACTGAATATCAAGAATCACTGTCACGTCTGGTGGACACAAATCCACTACCAATAGACGGAAGAAAATAGAAGAATACATGGAGTAACTAACTGAATAAAAACTGCTAATCTAGACCACCTCAAGTGCAAATGATGCGATCTGATGCTGGCTCAACCCTCTGGTCTGCTCCTAACTCAACCTCGGCTAACCTGAAGAGATCATCATGTCCTCAGAGGACTAGCAAGATACATAAAAACGAGCCTTTCTAACAGTTTATTATGCATAGTGAAAGATACAGAATAAACCAGAAAAATGTTGCAATGAATAAAGCACGAATCTATACACTGTCTACACATAGATGAACTGCTGAACAAGAACTAGAGAATTCATGTCAAGATGTCAACGGATAACCGAAACGAATACTCAAACCCTCGTCCCTAGTGTGGACTCGCAGGTTTGAACAACTACTAATCCTCGTCCCTAGTGTGGACTCGCAGATTAGCATCACCCTCGTCCCTAGTGTGGACTCGCAGGCATACCCTATACTGCTAACCCTCGTCCCTAGTGTGGACTCGCAGGCTAGCATCTACTACTAATCCTCGTCCCTAGTGTGGACTCGCAGATTAGCATCACCCTCGTCGCTAGTGTGGACTCGCAGGCGTACCCTATACTGCTAACCCTCGTCCCTAGCGTGGACTCGCAGGTTTGCATCTAATACTAACCCTCGTCCCTAGTGTGGACTCGCAGGCTAGCATCACCCTCGACCCTAGTGTGGACTCGCAGGTGTGGACTACTAACCCTCGTCCCTATCGTGGACTCGCAGGTTAGCTTCAAGGTTCAAGACACGGAGGCACGACTCAATCAAGGCAAGATCGATAAGACACAAGGCTAACTGTGAACACTGTCTAAAGCAATGATAAAAATATACCAGCTTGATAGAAAAGATACATGGCAACAATATGATAAACTAGATAAAATAATAGACAGTGCATATAAATAAAGCTGTGTAGAAAGGCAAGGTATACTTGCCTTAGGTCCTGAGCTGCTGGTAAGGTTCAGAGCACTGAATAAAATCCAATTAACCTGTTTAGATGGTTCAATGTGATCAAAACACAATTTGAGGTACAAACAAACTTATCTATTTAGATGGTTTAGGTTTCTAGGTCGACTCACATAGAGAGAAATGGGTAATGCCTACTATGATCTATTTAAGTTTTTTATGATTTATTCCCACACAAGTTCCTCTCATGGTTTATTTATTAAGCTGTTGGCTAACCCCAATTACAACTTGAGTTGTATACTTGATTCCCTAAGTGATGTTCATATTTCCATATAACTGACACTAACCCCTCCCAAATTTCCGATGCACCAGTGCATGAGAGTTCCTTATAGTCACACAACCATCCTACTCCTTCCTAAGCCCAAGCCTGAATCATATACTGGTTCACTGAGAAATTGACCTTGTAAAAATGCTCCCTAGCCTTATGGCAGTACCCAGGATATGGCTAACCCCAAGGATAAAATGCTGACTGATACCATGTATGGAAGCTTCTCCACATAGCCTAGGCCATATGGGCCTATATGTCAGGATATTTATAGGTGTCTGGCACATCATCTGGTAATTCAGGTATGGTGTTCCTAACACAACCAGTACCATGGAACATCTGCTATGCAATGCAACCTAAACTATAAGGGCAACTAGCTTTGGGGTTAACCTGTGTACATTGGAAGGATGTAACATATGATATCTACTGAGTCCTAATTGCAGGACATTCGAATTAATAAAGGACAGGTGAGTACATGAACCATGATGAAGGACATGACATACGGTGCCACTTAGGTACAGTGAATGAACCTCATAAAACCTGGTGACTGCACCAAGTGTATGCAGGCATATCCCATTAGCAGGGCTGTATACATGAACTCTGGACTGATGCCAATGGACGCAAGGTATCAACAACCAAACCAAAATGCCAAATTACAAACATGAAACCATATCCAGGATAGTTGGTTTCCCTCTCCCCCAACTACCATTTAAAAGTACAGTAGGTAATCCCTATGCTTTCCTTCTACATTACCATATCTCTTTCTGTTCTGGGCCATTTGTAAGGACACACATCCACTTGCCTAGGCTTATCAAGTCGGGTACAGGCCAGGATAGGCTCTTAACACTCGAGCCTTACCTATTACTCAGTTTACATCTATACTAGATATCTGACCTACTCGTGTATACTCATGGGTACATCCCTGTTTCCTGGACTGATGACCCTTGTATGTACCCTCAAAGTACCTGCCTAATAGGGTCTAGCAAACGAGGTAAGATGATACAAAATGTTATATAGAATTGTATTCAATTCTAAGTCACATTAGGCCAAAGAGTAAAAAGGAATGGCATTTCCACTGTTTAAAGAAATACCTGGTAACATAAGTCATGAAGCAAAACTGGATTAGTTGAACCAAAAAACACACCACAATAACAGTATGATTCTTTAAGTGTGACCAAATGCAATACAACGTGTACTGATAACTGAAACACTATAGAAAGAAATCCAGCACTGACAAATCAGCACAGTTAACGCTATGCTAAAAGAAGAGACATCCGCTTATTTCCATTAGCTAACCCCTAGATAATGTCTGGCACCCCTTTTAACCCATATGTAGGTATGGTTCCCCTCGGTATCCGGATACTCTAAGAACCCAATATACCCAGATATACCCATACTGTTTTTTCCCAATCACCTATAGGTACAAGTCTGTGACTTGCCTATATGCATAGTACAAAACTTGAGAGTAAGGCCATGGTTTATTTGATAACCAAAGGTGCTCCCTCCCTCGCTCTGTTATATTATCTCACTCTTTCCTCAACTCGATCACACGACTTAGGTTCCACTGAGACGTGGGGAAATCTATCCTATCAGTTTTGACTGGGACAAAATAGAACCACAAACATCAGTTTTGATGGACTCTAAAAATTCAGTATCAATTCGATACATGATGTGATCTAACATATCGATATTTGTTGGATACAACATTCGCCTACTGAACAGAGGCTCCTAGTTAGCTACGGCCTGCCTATTCCTAGATATCTGGTGTACCCCTAAATCAGTCATGTATGTGTCAAACACCTGTACCTACCTCACCAAAGTACCCTTATTCTGCTGATGGGTGTTGGCCAAGTCAAAGCCTTGTTTCCCCTAGACTAACTTATACCAGGTGATGACTTATTGGTTCAGAACATCTAGGGTGCAACTTACACTCTGTGCTAAATGTATTCTAAGTATTTGCATGTATTCTGGATGCAATGGGTCCTTTGCACTTCGTGCGATCTGACCCATGTCTCCATATCCTGTGATTCTCTATTTGCTTTGACTCAAACTCTATCAACCAATTCATCGAACAGTTACTTGGTATAATAGAAATGGTTGAATTCTAATGATAGGATTACCTGACAGGCTTGGCAGTGTTCGTCTGACTTGGTTGGTAACTCTGTCCGTACACCTCAATGGGAGGAAGAAGAAGGGAATACTAGGGTTCGTAGATGGAGAGCAGGAATCTTTATATAGAGTTTGCTCTCATCGGGAGAGATAGAGAGGTTGGATTTAGATTTGAAATTTGGGTTTATCTTCTCAAGATTTAAGAAGAGCTAGTGTTTGAATCAGATGGGATCGGCTTCAATAATTTGAATTCATTTTGGTGAGGGCTGTTCTGAGTTCAAATCGAAATGAGATTTGTATAAGTGCCAATTTGCACCCAGGTCCCTGAAATACCTTTTATTACTCAATTGAACCTTCTATTAGTATTTCAAATAAAACCAATATAAGGCTTAACAAATGTACGTGACCAATAATAAAATAAAAAAAATTATGAGAGGATAAAATTGGTCAAGGGGTTGACACTACCATCCTGGGATTCAATCAAGGAAGAAGTGAACCTTTGGGGAAGATATGCCTAAAACTTCAAATTGGCAATCTTCGTACAAAGGTAATTTTCTATGTTATTGACAATCATGGCTCATACAATGCTTTGTTGGGAAGGACATTCATCTATGAACACAATATTGTACCCTCTACGCGCCACCAATGTTTCAAATATATGGATAGTAATGGAGAAGTCCAAAAAGAGGTTGCATATCTGAATCCTTTCAAAGGAGTTGAAGCATATTGCAACGATTCTCGTATATACAAAGAGAAATTCATGAAGGTGGTACTTGCAATGGACATAGATGAAGAATAGAAGAGTATACCTAATGATACTCTGGTGATTCCAGTCAAATGGCATACCTCCTGTCCTCAGTCTTCCCAACCGCTGACTATTCATCTACCTTCCCATGAGAAGCGACCTAAAGGTGATAGTCAGGAACAAAGGGAGCTCACCTCTTCTGAGCCGCTTGTAATCGATCTTCGTCGCAAGAAGTTCCCTCCTCCTTCTCGTTCTTCTTCTCCCCCTCTTGTCATCAATCTGACTAAGCCTGCTAAGGCTAAAGTCCCTGTTGTAAATGATGGTGTAAAGATCAATAAAGCATCTCCTTTGATGTATACTAATGTTTTTTTACTATACTCATTGTTATTTGGATATGCTAGATAGCTTTAAACCACTTACAATAGAAGTCGTATCATCTCGACGAAATGTGGTATCACTGGATTCAATACAAGAGTCGTACTTTTTAGTACCGTCTCAAAAGAAAGATAAAAAGCCTATATTCTTCAACAAGAGAGAAGAACCAAAAATCATGCTCTATAATGATAATAGAGATGATACAGGAAGGCTACAATTACGACGCTATAGTCCATAATCTAAAGCCATCATTCGTAAAATGGGCTATGATTTCAGAACAAGTCTCAACAATGGCAAAGGAAGGCGAACCCCTCTTTGTATTGCTGATCCAAGAGGAAAATCACAACAATACCACAGTAAAGCGAAACGAGGACACGGTTATATGTCACCACTTCAAACTCCAGAACCTTCTGAATCTGATGAAGAAGAACGTTCAAATTCTTCTGATTCTATCTCATGGGACTCTGATACCAGCATCGGTCATATTCATAAGGCGATAGTATCTTCTAATATGGTGTCCGTCGAATTCTCGGAAGATGACGAAAGTGACATTGAAGAAGCTACTGAAATGGATCCTTGGGTACAAAGGATGGACAATCAGTGGGAACTTCGTTTTGAACAACAAGAACCACCCACTGAAGATCAACTGGTCTAAGTCGATATTAGAGAGAAAGGTGTATCACGACCAATCTTCATCAGCAAGAATCTCTCAGAAGATGATAAACAAGAGTTACTTCACCTTATTCGTGAATATATTGATGTCTTCGTCTGGAGTTACGAAGATATGCAGGGATTAGATCCTCAAATTGCAACTCACAAGCTTAACATCTTGCCGAATGTCAAACCGGTCAAACAACAACAACGACGATTCAAGCCTAAAATGATGGATGCAATTGATGATGAAGTCAAAAATCTTATAGCTTGTGGCTTTATCAGAGAAGAACAACATCCTGACTGGGTGGCCAATGTCGTCCCTGTCCTGAAGAAGACCGAAAAGGTTCGAGTTTGCATAGACTTTCGGGATCTCAATGATGCTTGCCCAAAAGACAAATTCCCTCTCCCAATTACTGATGTTATGATCGACAATACATGTGGATTCGAACGAATTTCTTTCATGGATGGGTTTTCTGGATATAATCAAATTCGGATGGATCCTGAAGATGAAAAATATACTTCATTTCGTACTCCTCGGGGTGTGTACTGTTATATGGTCATGCCATTTGGTCTTAAGAATGCAGGTGCAACTTACCAGCGGGCTATGAGCACTATCTTTTGAGATCATTTGCGAAAGACTGTAGAATGCTATGTTGACGATATTGCTGTTAAAAGTCGTCTCAAAGAAGATCACATTCAAGATTTAAGAACTATCTTCAATCTAATGTGCCAGCATCAACTCAAGATGAACCCCACCAAGTCTTTCTTGGGTGTCTCTAGTGGTAAGTTTCTCGGCTTCGTCATTACCTCTAAGGGTATACACGTTGATCCCGAGAAGATCAAGGCCATTCAAGAGATGCGTCCTCCACGCAACCTAAAAGAGCTACGAGGATTCCAAGGTCGACTTGCGTACATCAGGCAGTTCATTTCGAATTTATATGGACATTGCAGACCATTTACTCAATTAATGAAGAAAGGTGTATCTTTCGTTTGGACGAAAGAATGTCAACGAGCATTTGATGACATAAAGCGGTATTTAATGAGTCTACCGGTTTTTGTGCCACCGATCTCAGGAGTACCTTTCTTAATGTATGTCCGGACAATGGATCATTCATTGGGAGCTCTGCTAGCTCAAACGAACAAGGAAGGTCATGAATAAGCCATCTACTATCTTAGCCGAACGATGATTGGAGCTGAACATTGTTATAGTCCGATGGAGAATGAATGTTTAGCCTTAATGTTTGCTGTTCAGAAGTTAAGACATTACATCATAGGCCAAACTATTCATGTCATATCTCGGGTCAATCCTCTTCGAGTTTTAATAAAAAAGCCAAACACACTCAATTCTAGACTTGCCACATGGGCCATATTGCTAGCATAATATGATATGGTATATGTCCCTCAAAAGTCTGTGAAATGCCAAGTACTTGCTGACTTCTTAGCAGCTCATCATGTCCCTGAAACATCTAAACTCTACGATGAGATTCCGGATGAAACATTGGAATCAAATATGATCTCAGAAGAATTTCCTACTTGGAGGTTGTTTTTTGATGGAGCTTCTAGAATTGGACCTGGAGGTACTCTTGTGGCTGGAGTAGGAATTGTTCTTGTTTCACCCGATAGATTAACTATTCAAAGGGCTTATTCTTTAGACAAGTCATGCTCTAACAATGTAGCAGAATACAATGCCTTGCTCATTGGACTTCAATTAGCCAAACAATTGAATATTGAATATCTCGAAGTATATGGTGACTCTAAGCTGATTGTTAATCAGGTTAGAGACATATATGAAGTCCGACATCAAGATTTGGTACCATACCATGAAGCAGCAACCAGAATAGCTTCTTCATTCAAAGGATTCTTCATCGAACATGTACATCACGCATGCAATACAGAAGCTGATGCTTTAGCTATCTTAGCTGCAGTATTGGCAGTTCCAGTCAAAAGACAACAAATAGTGGTTATCTCTAATAGAGAATTATTTTGTGTTGAAAATAACCACAACATTGAATTCAGCAACCTAACTGAAGTCAATGTCATTAGTGACGACTGGAGGACACCTTTCATTAATTTTGCAGTACATGACATATTGCCAGAAGATCCTAAAGAAGCTACAAGTATCCGCCGTCGATCACTTCGATTCTATTATAATCATACTACTAAGACATTGTATCGAAGAACTTTTGATGGATTACTCTTGAGGTGTTTAGCTGGTGATGAAGCAAAGCAGATATTACGTGAAGCTCATGATGGTGTTTGTGGAGCACATGAACCTGGTCCTAAACTACAGGATCGTATCCGACGTATGGGCTACTACTGGCCTTCCATGGTATCAGATGCTATTGATTATGCAAGGAAATGTCGTGCATGTCAAATTCATGCAGATTTTATTCACCAACCATCAGAATTTCTTCATCCAACTGCAGCCTCATGGCCTTTTAAAGCTTGGGTTATGGATATAATTGGCCCTATCAATCCTCCTTCATCTAAACGGCATCAGTTCATCTTCGCTATAACCGATTATTTTTCCAAGTCGGCGGAAGCTATACCTTTGGCTGAAGTAAAAACTAGTAGTGTCATCAACTTCATTAAACATCATGTGATATATAGATTTGGTGTCCCTCGCCGAATTATTCATGATAATGGGCCGTAATTCATTAGCCAGAAGTTTCATAGGTTTTGTGATAACAACAGAATCAATAATGTTGCCTCAACAGCCTATAATCCTGCGGCTAACGGTTTGGCTGAAGCATTCAACAAGACCATTATCAAACTCCTCAAAAAGTTTGTCTCTATTAACAAACGTAATTGGAGTGATAAACTTGGAGAATGTCTATGGGCATATCGCACTACTGTCCGCAATCCCACAGGTTGCACACATTTTTCTCTGGTATATGGATGTGAAGCGGTACTACCTTTGGAGATTCAAATTCCATCATTGATAATTGCCATTGCTAATGAGCTTACTACAGACAATAATGATCATCTTCGGCTTCAGGAATTGGAGGCACTCGATGAGAAAAGGTTATTGGCTCAACAACACATTGAACTTTATCAGGCACAAATTTCAAAAGCTTTCAATCGCAAAGTCAGGGTGCGAACATTTCAAGAAGGCGAGTTGGTTCTTACAGTCAGACGTCCTATGACTATGACACATATGAGCAAAGGCAAGTTCGAGGAAAATGGAAAGGACCATATGTGATAAATAAAGTCTTTTCTAATGGAGCCTATCAATTAACAGATATGGATGGTAGAGTTGCTATGATGTCCATCAATGGCAAATTTCTCAAGAAATATTATGTATAAAGACAAAATGTACTTTATTTTCAGAGACATGATGTAAATAAAAGTTCATTTTTATTCAAAAGTAGAATTGAATTACATAATATTAAGGACGGGGATGAGGCCCTGATCCTTCATGATTAAATACATAGTTTGCCGATCGTTCAAGCATCTCATTGCCAGAACTCACGAAAAACTTGCAAGCAGCCATCCTCAATGCTTCTTTTTCGGCATCCCGGGTTCCACTAATTTGGAGATCAAATCCTGTCCTGGCGCAGGAGGAACAGTTGAGCCTTTGCCCCTTTCTTTCTGAGGAGGTACTGGGGGCTCAGCAGGTGATGTCTCAGTTTTTCCTTCAAGCTTCGGGATGAGCAAATCTTTGGAAGACATTTATTTTTGTACAGAAGGGAAAGTGATTGGCGATGTCTACGAAAGTTTTTGTTCTATTTATAGACAAAACAACTAGATAGTCAATCTCGAGAACTGATGCGACTTCTCGAAAGAAACCCAATTGTTCGTTCATTTATAACTGTTCGTTCATTTCTAACTGTTCGTTCATTCATAACTGTTCGTTCATTATCCAATGTGACTGTTCATTCATTTTCAGTAACCTTATCTCGAAAATTGAAGTGACCGTTCACTTTTCCTCATGAAAGTTCACATTCTCTATACTTTTGAAATTCTGTATTACATCAGCAACTTGTCATCCACATTTTTTTTCCTTGATTCTATGTTTCATATCACCACATCAAAATCAAATCGTAAAGAAGAGAAAATCATTCTTTATTCCTTCTTTAAAAACATAGATACATCTTAATGGAAATCTATTACATCTCGGATTTTTATTCTAAATGAAGGTCTATTACATCTTTGGATCTTTCCATTGATAATGAAGATCTATTACATCTTTGGATCTTCTTATTTGTTGGTGGCAATTCCTTGTCGTCTCGACCCGAAGCAACGAGCTCGACAATGGAATCAACTCTGGTCTTCTCTCTCAAAAAGACTAGAGGAGAACCACAGAGTACAACAGCCCAAAGATGAGCTGCTGTCAATACAACTGGTGGAAGGAGACGACCCGCCAGGAGAACTAGGAACGATATCACCCTTGTGATCCGATTCCTAATTCTGTCTCTCCACCATCCAACTCTCATGTATAAAGGCTCTTCCTACAATCTGAGGAAGACCCTTCTTAACATGAAGAGTCCTAAGCTGTCTGATTTGAGTGTCAAAACCATATGAGCTGCCTGATGTGGGTATCAAAAGAATGTTCTCTGCAACATCTAAATCACCAATACCAGTTCTGAAGAAGCTCGCTAACCAAATCCCTGCAAATATCAATGAAACAGGAGAAGTTAGCAGAATCTATCAGCAGCATGGCGCCTACAAACTGGCACACATCAGTAATGAGCCTACAAATAGGAACACATCAGCAGTATGCGTCTATAAATAGGCGCACATCAATATTGCGCCTACAAGCAGGCGCATATCAGTATTGAAAACTGATCAAACAGGCGTATGACAGCAATATGTGCCTCTAATCAGAGCTAAACATTTGGACCATAGTGTGCGCCTATTTTCAGAAATAATTAGCGCAGACTCACTAGTTTTTGAAGACACAACATGCAAGCAAATAGTGGCAGAATGAAGTAGCGCAAGTGAAGCCTTGTGGGAAGACATTTGTTTGAGATAATATGAATGATTCTTTCATTTCTGAATGTTCTTTTTTAAAGAGGTTAAAGAGGAGGTGAGTACGCGTTGTTCTAGGATCCTATTTTGGGAAAGAATTAAAAAATAGGCATCTAAAAGCATGTAACGACTGCCACGTGTTCCTCAGAAGAAACAGTAAAACGAAGAATCAGCTAAAAGAATATGTCCATGAGCACCATTCGAAGTCACAGCCACACGATATCAGAAATTTTAAAAATTTCATTTGCATAAAGATGGGTGGACCCCTACAACCAAGGACATGAGAGCAAAATAACAAAAGTTGTTCTCATTAAAAAAGAACATTATATTTTGTCCTTGCCTTCATTAGTCTGACGAAGCGCGGCGTCCAACTCTTGCATGGTGCAGATCCCCAAGCGACGCATCAGGTTGAGAAATCCCTCTGAATTGGCGTGCTCCTCAGAAGATGATCCGCCACTCGAGCGATTGAAGACTGACGGAGTTAAACCGAAACAGTTCAAAAAGTTCACTACCCTCAAAGCTGGGTCAGCCTCCAACAAAAAGGTTGTAGGCGCAATATCTTGTCTTGTCACGACCCGCACCCTGAAGAGGGGCACGAGCACGTGGTTACGTCCAGTCTACGTCGCAGTATCGGCGGTAGAACGCTGTATATAGGGTCTGTAAATACTATGACTAAAACAGATAAATGTACCTGTACAGTATATACACTCCGAATGGAGGTGACATAACAATACATTCTTAATCACATATATCAAACTAAGGTAGATAGCAATAGAAAAGAGATATGATAGATAAAACAGGAAACGAGTCCAAATTCCATAAGTCAAAGCTAAACACAAATATCCAGAGTCTCAGAAAATAGAAGTATAAAGATACTACAAACTGAAATGTACTAGCTGGCTCGCAGGCCAGGCAAACCTAACTAAACTATGCTACTCAGGGTGAGCAAAGTCCAGTGGCTCTACCAATAAGCCACGGTCTAAATCTAATCCATCAGACTCAACCCTATAGTAAGTCGGGCAATCAGCCTCTGAATCATCTGTAAAATTTGGCAACGTATTCTGTCAGGAAAATGAGCAAGTACAAAACACCAACTGCAGTTCCATATGAATTGAGAAATACTATAATAGACAGCAATAATGAAATACAAGACAAAAGATATAGGCGACTTGGGAACCATTTGAAAGCTGAGTTACAATCCTTGAACCAAACAAGGACCGGAGTTGTAACCCTTCTTTCAAACAGAACTTAGTCTCAAATCATGGCACATTATAAAAACAGATAGAGCATGTGAGAAATGAATCATAGCATGGTGAAAAGTACGAAAAGTAAAGCAGAACTAGAATGTAAGATACACTAATAAATGTAAAAGTGATTTGAACTATTAGAGCGATATGTGATCGGCTAGGGAAGCAAGAGATGGTTATCCACTTGGCCCGGCAATCCACGGTGTACTCAACGGAGAGTCATGTCGTCCAACCTGGATAACTGGTAATGGGGTGTCTGCTACACCCTACGTGAGGTGAGGGTGGCGCTAGCAAAATATAGTTACAGGAAGGCTTTGATCACATAACCCCTAATAATTCCCCCATCCCCGAATAGTATTACGGATTCGGACATGGCACGTCATGACACGGGGTTCGAGAGTTGGGGGCCAGCCGACTCCCAAATCAGTGTCTATATAAGTACAGGAACACAGGAACATCGCATACTCATATACCAAGGGAGTCTAGGAATTGTTGGCCCATTGGTCATATGGTCAACCTGATTTTAATAATTGATCAAAACTCTGTCTGGATATACAAAGCTTGTTGGGACATTCTCAGCTTCTTGGACATAAGCAAGATTGGATATTCACTTCGTTCAAGACTGAAGATCTGTTTGCCTACTTGAGTCTGTATTTCCTATGCAATGTAATTTTCTTTTTATTTGAGTCTAGGAATACATTGTACATCGAGTCGTACTGGCAAATAGGCTATTCCCAAAATAGTTCAAAATGTTTTTAAAATGACCTATCAAATTGTTTACAAAAAGGTTTTCAAAAATTACCAAAACCTATTTTAAAAACCCTAACCTAACCCTGACAGAACTCGGCCAGAGTTCAGCCAGAGTTCGGCCAGAGTTCGGTTGGTGGCCGTTTTGATTTTGAATTCTCTGGAACTTGGTCCTCCTGCAGTTGCAGATTTGACCGAGATTTGCTCATAGAGTTCTGCCCGAATTCTGCCCGAATTCTGACAGAGTTCTCCCTTTGGAATTCCTATAAATAGAGAAGTATTTCGATCATTTCAAATCACTCATTCACTTTCAATCTTCTCTCTATCTAAAAACCTTTCTGTCTTCCAAAGAGTTTTCTAGAGCTTTCATTTTCAGATCCCAAGCCAGTTACAATCCTCTAGTCGATTTGCCAGTGCGGTACGGTCTAGAAGTTTTTGAGAGATTGTAATCAGAAGGCTTGATTGAAGAATACCTCTTCACATTTGAAGTTGGACGAGTTCTTCGTATCAAAGCTCGCGTTGTAGAAGTTGCAAGGACTTCGTAAGAAAACTTGCGGTTTTTCCTATAGTGGATTCAAACTGGTAGCAAGAGTTCTACCGACTGGATTAGTCCTCAACAGAGGGATACCAGTATACATCGCTATCTTTGCGTTTGCTTTCTGAACTCTGCCTTTACTTTATTTCATCTGTGATTATATACTGTGATTGTGTTGCTAACTTTTTTAATTAGCATTATTCCGCTGCCAACTCTATTCACCCCCCTCTAGAGTATTACGTTTTACTATATCGTTCCTACAATTGGTATCAGAGCGGGTGTTACAGGTAAAGCAAGGTAAAAGTGCTATTATTTATTCATTATTTATTAGATCACAGCACATCACATGGCTACTATGAAATTCACAAGTGAAGGTCAGGCCACAAACAGACCTCCTCTGTTTGATGGTACTAACTACACTTATTGGAAAACACGGATGAGTTTCTTCTTGAAGTCTTTTGATTTGACTTATGGGCTATTGTTCTTGATGGCTATCAGAAGCCACCTTGTATAAATGTCGAGGGTGTTTTAGTTGAAAAACCCCAAAACAGTTATACAGAGGAAGAAAAGAAAAAAGGCCAGTCTTGACGCACGTGCCATTAATGCTCTTTTTTGTGCCTTAGACAGAACAGAATTTAACAGGGTATCTACATGCACAACGGCAAATGGTGTATGGAAGCTTCTCGAAGTTACACATGAAGGCACGACTCAAGTCAAGGAGTCAAAAGTCAGCAGACTTACTCAAGAGTACGAGGCGTTCAAAATGAAGCCAAATGAAACAGTCACACAAATGTTCGAGAGGTTCTTGGATATTGTAAACCCTTTGTCCTCCTTAGGCAAAGAATACAGTAACCACGAAAAGATTCGCAAACTCCTGCGAGCTCTCACCAAGAACTGGATTCCGAAGGCTACAGCTATCATTGAAGGAAACGACCTCACCACAATGTCACTTGAAGTACTCATGGGTAAGATACTCACTCATGAACTGGATCTACAAGATTTTGAAGAGCCTGCACCAAAGGAGAAGACTATCGCCCTCAAGGCTCAGCACAGAAAAGCTGCTGAAGATGACTCAGACAGCAGTGGATCTGACGCTGAAGATCAAGCTCTCATAGCAAAGAAGTTCAAAAGATTTATGAGACATGAGAAGAGAGTCAAAGAGAACAACAGCAACAACTGGTACCAAGAAGATGCTGTCTGCTATGGCTGCAAGAAGAAGGGACATATGAAGAAAGACTGTCCCATCAACTCATCATCGAGCAAGAAGAACAACAGGTATGAAAAAGGCAACCTGAAAAGATCAACGTCTCAGAAATACGCCAACACCAGCATATGGCATGAGAGTGAAGCTAGCGACTCAGAAGATGAACATTCAGAGGATGCTGCAAACATCTGCTTCATGGCAATCGATCAGGTACCTACTGAACCTGTAGAAACATATGTTGACTTTACCTTTGAGCAACTAGGATATGCCTTCAGTGACCTGATGCTTGACTACAGGAAACTGCGTAGTAAATATCAGACCGCTAAGAAGGTACTCAAAGAGTACAAAGGAGAAATAGGAAGACTTACCGACCTACTAGCTGAGGTTAGAGCTAATGTTAGTGAGTCTGGTGAGCTTTCCTCTATAAAGCTCTTATTACACGAGACTAAACAGTCATCCGAAGAGAAAGACAAGATTATAGACCAATTGAGAGAAGATCTTTCTAACGAAAAGAAAAGTCTTCAATCTGCACAAATCAGAATGGAATCACTCACTTCTGATTATACTAAGTTATATGACACTTCCAAAAAATTGGAAATTAGGTTAGGAAAACAGCCTGAGCCTGCTGCTTCCTATCCTAACACGTGTCACTTACCAAAAATTCAGAATATTCCCAAGCCAAACACTGTCAGACCAAACCATATAAAACCTTTACCCTAAAAGGTTAAGCCCAAACATGATCATAGGTATGCATTCTTCTATACTAGAAAACCCAAACCTACCAACCATGCACACCACACAGCTTTCAACACTCGACATGCACAATGTCATTATTGTGGCCTCATTGGTCATATATCATCTGCATGTAGAATGAGAAAGCTTGTAGATTTAAACGTTTATGCTTGGATACCTAAAGCTAACAATTCAGGACCCTACAAGAAATGGGTACCAAAGGTTTAATCTGCAAACTGTTTTGTAGGTGGAACACCCTTCACATGCTAGAAGCAAATGGATCCTCGACAGCGGTTGCTCACGGCATATGACCGGTGACGCTACCCTATTTGCAACACTGTCGAAGAAGAAGAAGGAAGGTTATGTTTCCTTTGATAATAATTTGAAAGGATATATTGTTGGTATCGGTGATGTTGGTAAGTCTCCCTATCCCGTGATTAAAGATGTCTGTCTGGTTACCGAGTTGAAACATAATCTGCTCAGCATAAGTCATCTAGCTGATCATGGTTATGGTATCAATTTTGGCAAAGAGAAATGTACTATAGTTGATAGTTCAACTGGTAGCACTATCTTTGAAGGTATCAGGGAAGACAATATATATGTTTTCTATCTGTTGGAAGAAGCTAACATTTCAGGTAGATACTTATTGGCCAAAAGTGATGAGAGTCACCTATGGCACATGAGACTCGGTCATGCAAATATGGATACAATTTCAAGATTATCCACAAAGAAGATAGTACGCGGTTTACCAGACATAACATTCAAGAAGGATTCGGTATGCAGCCAATGTGAAAAGAACAAGGCTACCAGATCCACATTCAAGTCTGTAAATGCAGTATGTACTACTAGACCTCTACAATTGCTACACATGGATTTATTCGGTCCTAGCAGAGTTGCTAGCCTCGGAGGTAAATTATATGCTTTTGTAATTGTAGATGATTTCTCTAGATACACGTGGGTATATTTTTTGACACGCAAGAATGACGCATTATCCAAATTTGTCGCCTTTTGCAAGAAAGTACAAAATGAAAAAGGTTACATGATCACTCGTATTAGAAGCGATCATGGAGGCGAATTCGAGAATGCTGATTTCGAGCAATTTTATGACACACACGGTTTCATACACGAGTTCTTCTGCCCTAGAACTCCACAACAAAATGGAGTTGTGGAACGTAAGAACAGAACTCTAACCGAAATGGTCAGAGTAATGTTAAATCAATTTAGCCTACCCAAATACTTCTGGGCTGAAGCTGTAAATACAGCTTGCTTTGTGCTCAATAGAGTTCTAATTCGACCAAAATCGAAGAAGACTCCATTTGAGTTATGGTTTGATAGAATTCCTTCAGTTTCATATTTTAAGATATTTGGCTGTAAGTGCTTTATTCTTAATACTAAAGACAATTTGGGAAAGTTTGACAAAAAGGCCGATGAAGGTATATTTTTAGGTTATGCGGCCAAGAGCAAAGGATACAGAGTCTTCAACAAACGTACCATGATCATCGAAGAATCAATCAACGTCACTTTTGATGAAATAAACCAAATGACTCTCGATGACAATGATGAAGATCTGCCTACATCAACCTCAACATCAGCTGAACCTGAACCAAGCTCTGCACTAGCTGAACCCCCTAGAGGAGATCCAGGAACCAGCTACCTACAGAGTCTACCGAAAAGGTTAAAATTCACAGCTGATCATCCACAAGATTTGGTAATAGGTGACATTACCAAAGGAGTAAGCACTCGATCATCCAGTAGAGATATTATTTCTAGTGTTGCATTTATTTCACAGCTAGAACCTAAATCTATTGATGAAGCATGTAGTGATAGTTTCTGGATAGATGCCATGCAAGAGGAATTGAACCAATTCGAACGGAATCAAGTTTGGGAACTTGTTCCCAAGCCTATTGATCATCCGGTCATTGGCACCCGTTGGGTATTCCGAAACAAACTGAATGAGGATGGTTTAGTAACTCGTAACAAGGCTCGACTCGTAGCTCAAGGATACAATCAAGAAGAGGGTATCGACTACGATGAGACTTATGCCCCAGTTGCGAGATTAGAATCCATTCGTATGTTATGTGCATTTGCATGTTTTCATGATTTCAAACTTTTTCAAATGGATGTAAAAAGTGCTTTTCTAAATGGATTTATAAAAGAAGAAGTTTTTGTAGCACAACCTCCGGGTTTCACGGATTTCAAAAATCCTGACCATGTTTTCAAGTTGAAGAAAGCCTTATACGGTTTGAAACAAGCCCCTCGTGCTTGGTATGATCGTCTAAGCTCTTTTCTACTTGACAACAGTTTTACAAAAGGAAAGGTTGACACTACACTTTTTATTAAATTTTTTAATGACAAGCTGCTTTTAATTCAGATCTATGTTGATGATATCATATTTGGATCCACTGATGAATCTCTTTGTCAAGAATTCTCTAAGTGTATGCAGAATGAGTTTGAGATGAGCATGATGGGAGAGCTGAAATTCTTTCTCGGATTGCAAATCAAACAAACCGACAATGAGACGTTCATTAATCAAGCCAAGTACACAAAAGATTTGCTAAAGAAGTTTGATCTGGACAATGTCAAACCTATTGGCACTCCGATGGCAACTTCAACAAAGCTGGATTCTGACGAACAAGGCAAGCCAGTCGACACACGTAAGTATCGAGGTATGATTGGTAGTTTACTTTACTTAACTGCTAGTCGTCCAGATATAATGTTTAGTGTTTGCTTGTGTGCACGTTTTCAAGCTAACCCAAAGGAATCACATATGTCCGCAGTTAAGCGTATCTTCCGATACCTTAAAGGCACTTCTTCTGTCGGCTTGTGGTATCCCAAATCCAAATCCTTTGACCTTATTGGTTATTCGGATGCAGATTTTGCTGGATGCAAGGTTGATAGAAAAAGTACTAGCGGTACATGTCATTTCTTAGGCAAGGATCTAGTCTCTTGGTTTAGTAAAAAGCAAAATTCTGTAGCCTTATCAACAACAGAGGCTGAGTACATCGCCGCAGGACGTTGTTGTGCTCAGATTTTGTGGATGAAACAAACCTTAGAAGACTTTGATTTATTTTACACACATATTCCCATTTTCTGTGATAACACTAGCACCATTAATTTGACTAAGAATCCTGTATGTCACTCTCGTACTAAACATATCGAAGTTCGGCATCATTTTCTTAGAGATCATCATCAAAATGGAGATATAAACCTTGTATACATAGATACTGATAATCAATTAGCTGACATCTTCACTAAACCTCTAGCGGAAGATCGCTTCAATTATTTACGTCGAGAATTAGGAATTTTGGACGTCAATAATATTAATTGATTTTATTTTATGTTTTTTATATCATTATGCAAAAACTGTGTTAGAGACAAGCTAATAAAGAGTCTGTCTGTCACCACAACTACGGTTGAAGCGAAGCGGTATTTAAGAGTTCCCCGGTGAACCTCCGCCAGCTGGGACAGTACTCCTACAGCTAATCTGAGACAGCTGCTGTGTAACGATATTTAACTCATAAAACATTATTAATTATATTATTTGAAAGCTAAAATAACTAATCTTTGAATTAAATATTTGAAACGAGTCAATGAAAAAGAAGTAGCAAAATCAACTTGAAAGAACCCTAGGCGAATTCGGCCAGAACTCTGACGAATTTGGCCCGAGTTCGGTTGGGGGTATCTGTGTATATATACACAACCCGAGAGCTTCTTCTCTTCCATTGCTTCCATATTTCCAACCAGCAGCTACAGCCGCCCGAAAATCCTCCAAACCCTAGGTATTCACCAACCCATTGCTCCCTATCTACTTGGTGAAATCCTTCCAAACTTTGGAATCGTGCGGAGATCATCCTTCTCTACAACATATCTAATTTTTGTGAGGTATAACTCTCTCTTTCTCCACTTTCAAATTTGTGCTTATTTATTTCAATGGCACCTAGATTTAATCCGTCTAAGAGGAAGAAGACTACTCCTAGTGAGGAAGGGTCCTCTTCGAATCCTCACACGGATTCTTTGTTTTCGCCAGTCCAAAAGAGCGACGGTGCTTTCGATGGGTTTTCTTTCAAACCCTCGATCAAGCTTTATTATGGTACGGTGACTTTTCCACCCGATCCATATGCAGCGGCGCTCCGGTTAAATGGACGGTATTTCCTGACCATCGTCACTTATTTGAGGCATTAGGGTTACATTTGCTTGTTAAACTGTGCTTCCCAATTGCTACTAATGCCATTAGATTGTTCTATTGCAATCTCGTAGTTAACACTTTTGACGTGAGCACACGTGTTGGAGGCATAGATATTGAGTTCAATGATGTCCTCATAGCGGAGATTCTTGGGATTCCCAATGAAGGTGAACCGCTAGTTGATATCACGAAATTCGAGTTTCCCGAAGGCACTACACTCACGAGTTTCAAAACGGAACTTTGTGCACCTGACAGAGTACGTTCTGGAAAGTTTAAGGCTAACAACCTTAACTTGTTTAACTACGAATTGCATCACATCATCTACTCTACTCTACTTCCAAAATCCACTTCCAAGGATGATGTGACTTCGCTTGAGCTGTCCGCTATGTATCATCTTATCAAGGGGATTGCTTTTTCCGTCCCCAAGACTATATTCAGATGATGGGACGTTGTCGTGCAAGAGATCGAAATCTCTCTTATGCGATGATTCTCCCTCGTATCTTTCAGCGCTTCGACATCGATCTATCGACTTGTACTCAGGACTCTGAGCCCAAGTTACTCCAGTTTTCTCGTCGCAGCCGGACTGCTTCAGCTACACCTCCTGCTCCTCCTACTGCACCATCTCCACTACATCAGCCGTATGCCATGACTTTTGAGGGCATACATCAGCACCTATCTGCTTTGCACGTCTCGATGACGGACATGGCTCGCGAGCGTGAGTTCCGCGATGTCACCCGTTACCAGGCGATGGCAAACTCCTTGGCTGATCTACGGTTTGCTCAGACTGGTTATTCAGCCGCTTCCATCCCTCGAGATCCAGCTTTTTCGGGTTACCGCTGTGAGGATGAGGCTGTCCATGCCTACTTTCAGCCCGGTAACGCCTATGATTGGTATCGTGCTCCTCGAGATTATGTTGGCGAGTTCTATGCTGGCGCCCCTACTCATCCTACTGGCGCTGGTACTTCTGGTGTTGGTACTTCCGGTCATGCTGGCCGTGCTGCTGATGATATTGATGAGGATAGTGATGATGAGATCTGATCTGATTACTAGTGACATTCTACTGTATACTTGGAAATGCTCCGACATTCCAAGTTTTTATCATTTACTTTTTGATTAGTACTTTGTAGTTTGCTATCAGTATTTCTTTTATCTTCATGGACATGTTTATGATGTTTCATTTATGACATCTCAGTTTAGTTTAGCATTTTGTTTAGCACTATTTTCTTATATTTCTTTTCATTTTTAAACTGTCTGTGAAATAGCATGCCTGAGATTTTTTTTATGCAATACATGCTTGTGATGATAATTTGTAGAAATATTACATGCCTGTAATGCTATATCTCTAATTATTTACTGTATCTTTTATTTTGTTTTCTCACTATTTGTTACTTATGCATTGATTGCGGGGGAGTCTTCTGCATTTCATGCGGGGGAGCCTTCTCTTGTACAACTATTTTGCTAAGTGACAAAGGGGGAGAAAATTAAAATGATCTAACATTTTTTTTGAGTTGAATACAGGTTATGAAGGTTATGAACAATTTTTCACCTTTTGATATTTTTTCGAACTAGCTTATTGTTATATCATTCATAGTTTGTCAATTATCAAAATGGGGGAGATTGTTGGCCCATTGGTCATATGGTCAACCTGATTTTAATAATTGATCAAAACTCTGTCTGGATATACAAAGCTTGTTGGGACATTCTCAGCTTCTTGGACATAAGCAAGATTGGATATTCACTTCGTTCAAGACTGAAGATCTGTTGCCTACTTGAGTCTGTATTTCCTATGCAATGTAATTTTTTTTTATTTGAGTCTAGGAATACATTGTACATCGAGTCGTACTGGCAAATAGGCTATTCCCAAAATAGTTCAAATGTTTTTAAAATGACCTATCAAATTGTTTACAAAAAGGTTTTCAAAAATTACCAAAACCTATTTTAAAAACCCTAACCTAACCCTGACAGAACTCGGCCAGAGTTCGGCCAGAGTTCGGCCAGAGTTCGGTTGGTGGCCGTTTTGATTTTGAATTCTCTGGAACTTGGTCCTCCTGCAGTTGCGGATTTGACCGAGATTTGCTCATAGAGTTCTGCCCGAATTCTGCCCGAATTTTGACAGAGTTCTCCCTTTGGAATTCCTATAAAGAGAAGTATTTCGATCATTTCAAATCACTCATTCACTTTCAATCTTCTCTCTATCTAAAAGCTTTCTGTCTTCCAAAGAGTTTTCTAGAGCTTTCATTTCAGATCCCAAGCCAGTTCAATCCTCTAGTCGATTTGCCAGTGCGGTACGGTCTAGAAGTTTTTGAGAGATTGTAATCAGAAGGCTTGATTGAAGAATACCTCTTCACATTTGAAGTTGGACGAGTTCTTCGTATCAAAGCTCGCGTTGTAGAAGTTGCAAGGACTTCGTAAGAAAACTTGCGGTTTTTCCTATAATGGATTCAAACTGGTAGCAGAGTTCTACCGACTGGATTAGTCCTCAACAGAGGGATACCAGTATACATCGCTGTCTTTGCGTTTGCTTTCTGAACTCTGCCTTTACTTTATTTCATCTGTGATTATATACTGTGATTGTGTTGCTAACTTTTTAATTAGTATTATTCTGCTGCCAACTCTATTCACCCCCCTCTAGAGTATTACGCTTTACTATATCGTTCCTACAGGAATAACATCTCATGACAGGATCCGACGTATACTAGTCCGTGAACCGTCGTGTCGGGAATCATGTAAAATACTACAACTAAATCGGATATAGTAGATATCAAGACAATAAAAACTATCAGTAAATGTACTCGCCTGTGGTCCTGAGCTGATAAGATGAACAACGCTCAGAGTGATCAAAGACCTAAAATAAGATACTATGAGTCAAACAGGCTTAATACTGAAAAAGGAAACTAATAGAAGCCATGAATACAAGTCTAAGTCAAAACTAGGTCAATCTAGGTCAAACTGAGTCATACTAGGTCATAGTGGTTCATACTAGGTCACTGGAAGTCAATCCAAGTCAAACTAGGTCAAACTGGGTCAAGGGTTGACTTACAGTTGACTTTTGGTCAAAAAGTCAACTCAGGTCAACTCTATGTCAACCCTAGGTCAAACTAGTCTAATGTTGACTTTCAGTCAACTGGTCAACTCTGGGTTGGATTCGTTCAAATCGGGTCGCTTAAAGGCTAAGTTTGACTCTCGGTTGACTTTTGTTGACTTTTGGTCAAAAATGTCAACCAACGTCAAAACTATTCTATGAGCACCATATTTGATCATTACCAACCACGAGAAACAAGTTCTAACTCTATCTTAGACTTCTAACACAAATACCCTATTCCTAGGCAAAACTAGTATTTACCCTACCAAGGTAAATCCCGATACCTTGCCCAATCCCAAGGAAACCCCGCAAATACCCATGGTACTAGCCTAGACTTCTTAGGGTAGCTAGGTATCAACCTATCTAAGGTTTACCTACCAAGGAAAATAGGTATCCTAGGTATCTAGGCTATGTTGGGATACATGGTATGGTTTACCCTATTCCTAAACCATATCATATATTTACCCTCAACTCTACCCAACACTCACTCACTACAACACTCTCATAATATACCACACTCTAATAGGCTTTCCTATAGGTTTCCTATTAGTTTAGATATAGGCTATCCTATAGGCTACTAGACACACTCACTTAGCTCTCACACACACACACATACCTCACAAACACTCATACACACATAGGCAATTTGGGGACTGGTTTGGTGTTAAAAGTGGGGCTGATTTGAGGCAAGTGTGTTAGGGTTATATACTAAAAGCATCACTTTTGTAGTAACTTATTTCCTTAAATTTTGAATGAGAATCATATGGGCAAATGTTTGCATATTATATTTGTTGCAAGTGTTAATGCAAATGTCTGATATTCTATATTGTAGATAATATGGTGTGTGGTGTCACACAGAAGATCATATTATCAGTTTCTATGGAGTATATAAAAGTTCACAACCTAGATGGACTTGAACAACCTATTGGAAAGGTTGTAGTGTAATCTGGTATTAGTCTATCTTGACTATAGGTTTACACTAGTACACTTTGTGTGTATTGAACAGACCACTTGAGGTTGTTCTCTTTGTACTGACTACATAAGAGAACAAACACCTATGTTATTATGGATGCTTGTACTCTTAATTCGGATAATAACGGACATGTATATGCAATGTGCATTACTTTGACTCATAAAAGAGTGAGATTCATTATGGATCAACAATCTCTATGAATTGGGTAATATTGTATGTATGATGGGCTATTGATTATAAATGGAATCCATGTTCCGATACATCGGGTTGATGATGTCCTCTTAAGGAGCTCATAAGGATTGTCATGTAAATCCTGCAGGTTTTATCCGACATGACAAATAAAGTTGAGCGATACTACTTAAGGATAAAAGATCTCGAATCAATATAGTTGTCAGTAACTTAATTTGATCGACGAACATACGATATCTTAACATGGGGAGCCAAACGAGCATATAATAAAAGGAGCCCACAAACATAATTTGGGATTAGGGAGGTAGTGCAACAATAGCTCATTAGTGGACCGAGCTATTGTTAATGGGCCTGGATTGTGTGTTCGGGTGAACACGGGATATCCAGATCCGTTAGGAGGCCTAACCCTAATTTTTCCTCATAGTCCATGCCGTAGCCTATATATATCCTCTATTCTGTGGCCGCCAGATTACTGATCAAAATCTGAAATTTTCTCTAAATTCGTGATTCACGTAAGGAGAGAAAGAGAGTGTTGACAAGGAGAAGAAAAAGTTGGGAGATCGTCGCCCACACGACGTCCAACTCGAGGAAGGAATACGTACAGAAGATCTTGGGATCGTCCGCTCGAGATTGCCAGGAATTACTTGTCTCTTTTCTGCCGCAGGTATAATTCGTGAACCCTAGTTTCCGCCTATGAAGGGTTAGAACACGTATTAGATCTGTTTAACTTTCTATCGATCAATACGCACACCAAAGGAAGGGTCCTGGGAATCCCCAGTTCCATCAAGTGGGGACTGTTTTGTAGACCAAGTTGGACTAATTTTGTGGGGTTATATAGGGGCTGGTAGAGTGGCATTTGGGGACTAATATGGGGTCATATGGGGACTGATTTTGTGGTACAATGTGGACTATTTTAGGACAGTGGGGACAGCCATGTATAGGGGTTACATGGACTGTTTGAAGGGTTAAATGGGACTGCACTTGACAGCCAGGTGAGACTGAATTGGGGCGGTCCTGTGGCATTAGGGACAGCCAACGTAGGCAAAATCTGACAGATTTGGAGTGAAGGGGACTGACATGTGTGGGACAGCACATTGGGTGATGTAAGGGGCTGTTTTTGGACAGCAGTAAAGGGATTTAATGGGTTGTATTGGACAGTAGTAGGGGGATTTTAGGACAGCAGGAATTGGTTTCCTCCCCCTCCTTAATCATTCACAAACTACTCTCAATCTCTCTATAACTCCTCTTCACATTTCCCCTCTCAACATATCATTAAACACCCTTCCTACACTAACAACCACACACACATTCCCCACCTTTTGGCCGAACCTGTGCTTGCCCCTTCCCATACCAACACAAACATCACACACCACAACCAATATCCTATATATATAAGCCACCTATTATATATATACATATATATATATATATATATATATATATATATATAATATATATATATATATATATATATATAGAGGATGATTATATATATATATATAGATGATATATACCTATATAAATACATATAGATTATAGGAAAAAGATACATTAAGATACATGGGAAAAACTATTCCTAACACAAAGCAAAAATCTGGAATAATATTAGACACACCAAAATAAATGCACAAACAATTTATGTGTCCAAATAGGGGTTTTTCCTATTAGGACACGATCCTACATATTGGACACCTCTACAAATGTCCAAATGACACGAAATAGACTCTAATGGAGACACAACCATGGGAAACATTTCTATAGGTTTCTAACCATTCTACATGCAATGAAAACTATTTTAGAGAAGAGATTTACCTATTTTGGAGATGGAAACTATGGTGGAGCTCTCAAAAAAAATGAAAGAACCCTTGGAGAAGGAAGAAAGTGGATGAGAACAAATGATGATGTCTCTCTCTCTCTCCCCACCTACATGTGGCCGTCCATATGGCTCCATTACCCCCTTTTTACTAATTACAAGTTTGTCCCTCTATTGCTTATTAGCTCAATACAAGTTGGCTTAGGGTTTGGGGGTTAAAAATGTAAATCTAATGTTCTAATTAGGTCTAACCTAATCCATGGGGTCATGACTAATCCTTCTAACTTTTGATGGTAATATTGTGGGTCATGGCTAATTAATGTGTGGGCCCGCTAAGGTCAAAACTACCCCGGGTCCCCGAAATAAGTCGGAATGAGTTGAAATTCGAACCCGACTCAAACAACCCCAAAATAATACAATAAATAAATAAATATTCCAAAATAATTTTAAAGTGGAAAATTACCAAAATACCCCTGTTTATGAAAACTGGGGGTGACAAATCTATCCATTTTAAAAAAAAATTTCTCAAAATTAAAACAAACATACACTGAATCACATACAAAAACAAAATTATACCTCAGGGCTCGAAGAGATAAGGGAAACGCTTTCGCATGTCGTCCTCTCTCTCCCAGGTAGACTCACCTGGAGAGTGATGTCTCCATGCAACGCGAACCAAGGGTATAACCTGGTTCCGGAGCACCTTCTCCCTACGATCCAGAATCTCCACTGGCTGCTCTGGATAGTGAAGAGTAGGCCCCACCTCGATCGCTGAATGGTCCAATACATGGCTGGGGTCCGCCATGTACCTCAGCTGCGACACATGGAACACGTTGTGTACCCCCTCTAGCGTAGACGGCAAGTCTAGCCGGTAAGCCACTGCACCGACCCTCTCAAGAATGGTAAAGGTCTGATGTAGCGCGGACTAAGCTTCCGCCCCCCCAAAGCGAATCGTGCCCCGTGTCAAAGAAATCTTCAAGAACACCAAAGCACCAGCCTAGACATAAAACAAACTCAGCACAAGGACAAACAAATCACAAACAATCACAAGCAGAACTGAAACTAACCTCGAACTCTAACGGTCTCCGGTGGCTATCGGCCCAATGCCGCTGCCTATCCTGAGCCACTCGAAGTCTGTCTCTAATCAGCCGGACCTTCTCAGGTGCATCCACCACCATCTCTGGTCCAAGCAGCACCCTCTTTCCAATATCGTCCCATAACAAGGGAATACGACATCTCCGTCCGTATAGAGCCTCGAATGGCGATATCTCTATACTGGTCTGGTAGCTGTGTTGTAAGCAAACTCTACCAGGTGAAGATGATCTCCCAAGAACCCCCGAGATCTAGCACACACGTGAAGTATATCCTCCAAGGTCTGGATAGTCCTCTCCGACTGCCCGTCTGTCTGGGGGTGATAAGCAGTACTGAACTGGAGCGAGGTGCCCAAGCTAGCCTGCAAACTCCTCCAGAAGTGGAAAGTAAAACGGCTATCCCGATCTGAAACTATGCTCATAGGAACCCCATGCAATCGCATGATCTAATGACATACAGCTCTGCCAATCCTCCGTAGACAATCCCACCTTGAAAGGCAAAAAGTGGCCGATTTGGTCAATCTATCAACTATGACCCTAATCGCGTCTTTCCTCCTGGAGATCGTGGAAGTCCGGACACAAAGTCCATGGTGATGTGCTCCCACTTCTACTCAGAAATGGTAGTGGCTGTAGAAATCCACCAGGCCTCTGCCTCTCGGCCTTCACCTGCTGACAAACCAAGCAACAGATACAAACTGAGCCACCTCGCGCTTCATGCCGTACAACCAAACGTGCTCTCTCAGATCTCTGTACATCTTATTGGCACTAGGATGCATAGAGTACTGAGAGCGATGAGCCTCCTGAAGAACCTCCTCCTAAGAACCTCCTCCCGAATCTCCACTCGAAACGCATAGTCTAGCACCGTGCCGCAGCGACCTATCTTCGGCAATAGAGAAATCATCAAGCAGCCCTGCCTGCACCTTCTCCCTGATGCACCTCAGGGCAACATCATCATACTGTGCTGATCTGACCCTGTCTATCAACCAGACTGAATCTGTAAACCCCACATCTGCACCTCCATGCTCGAATAATCACCTAGATTCCCAAACTGTCCAGGTCGGCCAAAAGATGACGGTCTGATGTCAGATACATAGCCACTGGATACCTGCTCAAGGCATCTGCGACTACGTTGGCCTTTCCTGGATGGTACTGCAAGGCGATATCAAAATCCTTCATCAGCTCGAGCCGACGTCTCTGCCCATGTTCAGCTCCTTCTGAGTGAACACGTACTTCAAGCTCTTATGGTCAGTAAAGATCTCAACCCGCTCTCCGTACAGATAGTGTTTCCACAACTTTAGGGCAAAGATGACAGCGGCTAACTCCAGATCGTGAGTCGGGTAGTTCTTCGATGACGTAACTGCCTAGATGCATAGGCAATCACCTTTTCGTGCTGCTGAAGTACACAACCCAGACCCCGGCCAGAAGCGTCGCTGTAAATCGAGAAACCACCGGTCCCAGACGGCAACGTCAAGATAGGAGCTGATGTCAACCTCCTCTTCAGCTCATCGAAGACGGCCTGACACTCCTCAGTCCAGAAGAACTCCACGTCCTTCCTGGTGAGTCTAGTCATCGGCTCCGCGATCCGTGAGAAATCCTGGACGAACTTTCGATAGTAGCCCGCCAATCCCAGAAAGCTTCGAATCTCGACAACTGTACTGGACGTTGACCAAGACTCTATCGCAGCAATCTTCCTCTGGTCTACTGAGATCCCGTGCTCGGTCACAACATGACCTACGAACTCGACCTGGTCCAGGAAGAACTCACACTTCGACAACTTCCCGTACAACTGCTCTTTTCTCAGGATCTCGAGCACAATCCTCAGATGCTCCTCGTGCTCCTCCGGCGTCTTCGAGTAGACCAGGATGTCGTCTATGAGACCACCATGAACTTGTCAAGGTACTGATGGAATACCTTGTTCATCAAGTTCATGAACACAGCTGGGGCGTTGGTCAACCCAAATGGCATCACTGTGAACTCGTACTGGACGTACCGAGTCCGAAAAGCTGTCTTCGGAATGTGTTCCTGCTTCACCTTCAGCTGATGATAGCCGGACCTCAGATCTATCTTTGAAAACACCTTGACACCACTTAACTGATCGAACAAGTCGTCGATCCTCGACAATGGGTACTTATTCTTGATAGTAAGGTTGCTGAGCGCCATGTAATCGATAACATACATATTGTACCATCCTTCTTCGGCATAAACAGGACTGGCGCTTCCCAAGGCGATGAACCGGATCTAATGAATCCCTTGTCCTGCAGCTCGTCGACATGCTTCTTCAGCTCCGCCAACTCGCTGTTGTTGACCCTATGATGTGCTGTGAAATAGGCTCAACACCTGGCACTAAGTCTATAGAGAACTCAACACTCTATCTGGCGGTATCCCAGGCAATTCGGAAAAAACATCCATGAAGTCAGCTATCAATGGATACGGCAATGCCTGCCCCGCCAGTAAAGCTCCACAGAACCCATCTACCGGCTCAGCTGCTCCTCTGGAAAACACAACCTCTGGCTCTTCCGGCGGCCTAAACAAAATCCTACCTCCTCTAAATCTATAGTAGCATGGTATTCTCAACCAATCTATTTCGAGTACCACATCGTACCTCGGAAGGAGTATTACGAGCAAGCACGCACCGAAAACTCGGCCTCCTACGTAACTCTCCGCCCCTTGCAGATATTGTTGAACCAGGATGATGCCTCCCCCGGTCAGTATCTTGCAAGTCCTACCCAAGGGTTCAACAATAATATTGTGTCTCAGAGCAAAGGAGACAGACACAAAGCTATGTGAGGCACCAGAATCAAATAAGGTAATATAGGGAATGAATCGAGAAGAACGTGACCTGCTATTACATCGCTACTGGCTCTGCCTCCTCCTCTGCTGTCAGGGTAAACGCTCTGCCCGCAGGGGCTCCTTTCTGGTGCTGGTGAAAAGCTGATGCTGCGTCTGACGTGGAGGACCTCTCTGCTAGCTGCTGGTCCTCTGGTCGGCTGCGCTCTGTCCTGAACTCCTCAACTCCTCGAATACGGCAGTCCTTCAGCTGGTGATCGGGCGCCCCACAGTATAAGCAGACGCCCAATCTCTTCCTGCACACCTCTCTAGTGTGCCCTGGCTTCCCGCAGAAGTTACACTGTGTAGCTAGCCTCTGTCCCTGACCCTGACCCTGATGCTGCTGGGCACGCGCCAGTACCTGCTGAACTGCAACTGAGGCTGCTGCTGCTGCTGAACTGTCTCTGCTGGAAGTGTGGGTGCTTCGCTGGCCCTACACTCAAACTGGATCCCAGAACGTCACTGCTCCTCTTCGGCTGAGGCCGAAGTCCTCCTCCGCAATCTGAGCCTCCATCAAGATCTGCTCAAAGGTTGCATCTTCGCCCAGATGTGCGAGTGTGCACTGCATGAATGAGACCCCTCCTGAACTTTCGGGCCTTGTACCCCTCATCCTGAACCAAACTGGGTGCAAACCTGCTCAAACGGAAGAACTCTGCTGCGTACTCGTCCACCGACGAGTTCCCCTGCACCAAACTAGCAAACTGCCCCTCCAGAGCTGTCAAGGCTACATCTGGGTTGAACTTCTCCTTAAAGAGTTCCTGAAGTCCTTCAAGATATACCTCTCACTAACGCACGCGGATCCGTGCGGTACCAAGTCAAGGCTATGTCAAAGAACTGGCTCGCTGCAGAAGTCACCCACAGACCTCTCGGAACCTCTGCCAACTCCAGACTCCCCTGGACATCCTCTAGCCAGTCATCCGCGTATAGGATACCCTCGGTACCCTTGAAATCCGCGGGTTCATCTTCCTGAAGTCGAGATGTGTACCGGGCCTCCCTGACCCTGCTGCTATGCTGTGCTCCCTGAACTGTAGCCGGTGCACCTCTCTCCACTGCTGCCATAGCTAACTGATGCGAGTTCTCCATGGTCTGTCGCAGCACCTCTGCTTGACGGTGCTGTGCCTCTGCCTGCTCTCTGCTCTGCAGCATCTGCTGTAGAAGGGCCATCATCCCCTGAGCATCTGCCGGTATCGAAGGCGGCGGTGGAAGAACATCAGGAATAACCATAGACGGTCCCGCTGGAGGTGGAAGACCTCCTGGAATGTCGCTGCTGCTGCTCCCCGGAGGGCCAGGAACTAAGATAGCAGCTCCCTCAGCCGGAGGTAGAAGACCTGCCAGATCGGGCCTCTCTGGAACAGCGCTAGAACCCGCTGCCTGATAGCGAGTGATCGTCATCATGAGGATAGGTTGAAACAAAATCAATATGGCACATGATAGGAATATCAAAGAAGGATAATTAAATTCAATGCAAAAGAGCTGTCATGGTAATAAAAGATAAAAAATTATCTAACATGTGATTGAGTAACTCCTATCATACCCTAGATCCTATGTCCTAATTGCAGGCTCGTAATTAGCACTCTAAGTCGAGCACCATTATGAGTTCGCACTAGTTGACACAGACCTGCATGGCTACCACATGCACGCTTCAGGAGACTTGGTTGTGGTGTCAGCCTTGGTCTCCATCTCTTTCTTCTTGGGGGCCATTGAAGAACAAAAATGAAGATCAAAGTACAAAATCAACTACATATATATATCAATCGATTGACTTTCGTATTCCTCATGGGAAACAGAAATCAATAAAACTCCGGAAGAAGAAGAAAATTGAATATTTTTGAGAAAGGTATTTAATCATGATGATCGAGCATGACCGGCGCAACCTGACTTAGTCAAATTTTTATAAATTCAAAGTATTCCAAAACTTTGCAAATGTCTTTAAGTTTTGAAAACTTTGAAGGGGGTCTTGTAGAGCCTAAAAATCAAGTTGTGCCTTCAATATACTGATCAGTGGTCAAGTTACGCCCAAAAAATTAAGTTGCGCCACTGATGAAGCACGACTGCGCCACCAATCAGATTGCGCCTGATATCAGACTGCGCCAATCTTTTTGTGCCAAAGCTTACATGGCATCTGACACTTAATGGTCATCATTACCTGACCATACTGATGACTGACACAACAGTGAACGAAGAAAATCTCTTCGAGTCCCGTGAATTATGCCGCTCAAGGAAAAGTTGGTGGACAGTTGTCCTGTACATTTCGTGAGTTGTGCCCAGGCGCAATCTAAACAAAATCTTAGTTGCGCCTGAGCGCAACCTGAACTACTTTTGATCAGAAGCCACCACATGTGTAGGCGCAGCTCAAATCAAGCGCAGTTTGACTTGTTGACTGAAGCTCGTGCAACCTGATAAAGTTGAGACAACTTACATTCTAAAGCAGGATGACGTGGCATACATGCCACTAATCTCTCAAGATGTGTCTACTATCCTGTACACGACCACACATATCTCAATCATACGATGCCACACATATAAATACAGTTAGTACACGATTGACAACTGAATGAAAGTTGGCGCAATCCAGTATGGCGCAATCCAGCCTCGTGCACATCAGAATAACTGCTAAAAGTTATTTCCTGAACTCTATAAATAGAGTTTCCAATCATCATCAAGAGAGATCAAGAACTCTTAGAAAATTGTGCTGCATTCTCCAGAGGCTACAGTCAGTGTTCTAAAAGGCGCCATTAGGCGGCGCCTAGGCGCCTAGGCGCTGGCGGCGGTGTGGCGCCCAGATTTTAGGGGGAATCGGTCTGCAGGCGGAAGAGCCAAAAAGGCGGGCCTAGGCGGCTGCCTAGGCGGTCGAGGCGGTGGGGCGGCCGCCTAGGCGAACTTGCTCGAGGCGGGGGACGGCCGCGTAGGCGGAGTCGAAAAATTTTGTGAATTTTTTTTGTTCTCAGCAGACCCGAGACCCAAACTCGAAACCCGAAATATAAGAAAGCATAGCAGCAAAACTCGAGAGAGGAAGAGAGGCAGCAGCAAAACTCGAGAGAGGAAGAAGGAGACGCAGCAGGAAGGAGACCCAGGTTAGGGTTCTTACCTTCTTCTCCTCTTCACTTCTTCTTCTTCTCGATCTTCTTCTCCTCTTCACTTCTTCTTCTCACTCTTCATCTTCTTCTCTCGAGCAGAGCAGATTAGGTTTTTTTCCCTTTCTTTCTTCTCTGTTTCGAATTTTTTTCCCTTTCTTTCTTTCTTTTTCCCTTTCTCAGCAGGAGCAGAGGCGTGCGTTTTTTTGTTTTTTTTTTCTTTCTTTCTGCTTTCTGTGGCTTTCTTTCTCTGGAATTTTTTTTGCTTTTTTTTCTTTCTCTGCTTTCTTCTTCCTGTTTGCTTTCTTTCTTCTCTATGGAATGGCTTTCTTTATCTTCTTTCTTCTCCTGTTGCTTTCTTCTTTCCTGGATTTTTTGCTTTTTTTTTACTTTTTTCCTGCAGTGTTCTTCTCACAGTGCTGCTGTACATACACAGTAAAAAGTGGAAAAATGTTAAAAGTTATGTAAGTAATAGTGAGAAACATATTTTTGTATAACATATATTGCTTTTATTTTGGTTGCGTGAAACAGAAAAATGTCTGGAAGTATCTAATATGGCATCCTCTGACAATGTCAACGTTTCAAGTTCATCGGTGCTTCGGCGTTCGTCTACTGATATTGGATGGGAGTACGGTGCATTGGTTGATCCTGCAAATCTAGACAAATTAAAATGCAAATTATGTGACAAAATTTGTTCTGGAGGGATTTATAGGATCAACAACATATAGGTCATATTAAGGGAATATGGCTTCATGCCCGAGATCTACGAAAGAAGATTAAGATAAATGCAAGGCGGCTATTGAAGCTAGCAAAGTCAAGAAGAAGGAGAAGAAAACAAGAGGAAAGCATAAGGAAAGAGGTACAAATTGAAGATCAAGATGAAGAAGAAGAAATTGCGGTTGTGGGATCAAGAAAAAGACCACATTTTCTTGGAGCTATGGACAAATGGGCTACATCCATCGATCCCGATAGTGGGGCAAATCCGGCAAAGAGGCTATGAATAAAATATGAATGAGGCATTATTTAAAGAAAAGACGGAAGCTGTGCATCAATATTTGGCTAAGTGGGTGTATGAGGCCGGCATACCTTTCCATGATATTACCCTTGATAGTTTTGATCGGTTTATTGAAGCGGTTGGTCAATTCGGTCCAGGTTATCGGAAGCCAAGCCAATATATGTTGAGGGAACCACTTTTGAAGAAAGAGATGGAGAAAACTAAAGAGTCACTTAAGAAGCATGAAGAAGATGGACTAAAAGTGGTTGTTCAGTTATGACTGATGCTTGGACCAACCGTAAGAGGAGTATCATGAACATGTGCGTCAATTGTATTGAAGGTATGATTTTTTTTGCTTAATGGTAAAATTCATATATTTTTGCTTAATGGTAAAATTTGTATATTTTTTGCTTAAGGTACAAGTTTTCATTCTTCACAAGAAGCTTCAATAGATGCACACACTGAAGAATATATATTCCATTATGTTGACAAGTGCATTGAAGAAATTGGGCCAAAAAGTGTAGTTCAAGTTGTGACGATAATGCGTCGAACAACATGGCGGCCGCCAAGTTATTGAAGGAGAAGAGGCCTACTATTTTCTGGACCTCGTGTGCCACTCACACAATAGATCTTATGCTTGAAGGGATTGCTAAAATTTTGAAGTTTAGAGATGTGATCGACAAAGCAAAGGCATTTATAGTGTTCATTTATTCTCATCATAGGACATTGGCTATGATGAGAAAATATACAAAAGATGTGACATAGTGAGACCGGGTGTGACTCGTTTTGCAACGGCATTCTTGACTTTGCAAAGTATGTTTGAGAAGAAGCATTAATTTCATGCAATGGTGGGTTCTTCTGACTGAGAATCAAGCAAATTGTGTCATGGTACCGCAAAAGGAAAGAAAGCCTATGCCATTGTGGTAAGTGCAAGCTTTTGGTCGGGTGTAGCACTATGCTTGCGATTATTTGCTCCATTAGTCAAGTTACTTAGATTGACCGATGGAGATAAGAAGCCATCAATGGGTTTTATTTACGGGGAGCTCAAGCAAGTAAGAGAACAAGTAAAGATTGTGTTTCAAAACAATGAGATGAGCTATAGGCCGATCATTGAAATCATCGATTCAAAAAGCCACCGGCCGTCTTGATAGCCCCTTGCATTTGGCGGGCTACTTACTAAATCCTTATTATGCATATAAGGAACTAGTAGCTTTGATTATCCAACACTTAATGATGGTCTTATACAATGTGTTGAGACTTTCTTCTCCGACGATTTGGACATGCAAGATCGAATCATGAATGAGGAGCTAGGAAGATACAAGATGAGAGAGGTTCATTTGGAAGAGCCTTAGCACTAAAAAGATGTACAAACAATGATGACAAGTATAATCCAGGTATAATTATTTAATAATGTTTGTCTTAAGTTTAATTGAAATTTTATTTGCTACTAATTTACTTTGATCAATAGTACTTTGGTGGTCAAACTATGGAGGTTCTACTCCCAACTTGTTGAAAATTGCAAAAAGAATTTTAGCTTTAACAACTAGTTCTTCCGGATGTGAGAGAAATTGGAGCACCTTTGAAGGGGTAAGTTTAATATAATTATAATTAGTTCTTTAACAACTAGATCTTTCCTTGCAATATCTAACTTTGTAGTTTATGTTTTTTCATGTAGATACATACAAAGAAGAGAAATAGGCTAGATGTGGAAAGGTTGAACATCTAGTCTATGTGCAATTTAATGAAAAACTTATAAACAAGAAGAAAAGAGAAGTGACAGATGATGTATTACATTCTAGTGAGCCAATCCATACTCAAGGATGGGTTGTAGAGGGTGGGATGATGATGAAGATGATAGTGGACCACATGAGAGACTTACTTGGGCAATGGTTGGACAAGCATCGGGTGCGGACGAATACTTACAACCTAGAAGAAGTAGCAGAAATGTCGTGCCGGAACAAGTTGAATCAGAAACCGAAGATGAAGGAGATGAGGACATTGAGTGTGAATCTGATGGTCCTTCTATGGCTTTTGTTGATTATGAAAATGAAGAAGTGGGATCCATGACGACGGACACTTAGAAGAAAAAGAGAAGATTTTTTATTTTGTTGCTACAATATTGTTAGCTACTTGAATTATGTTTGAACTTGTAGTCTTGTCTATGTTGTCTTGAACTATGAATTTGACTTTGTTTACTTATTATGAGAAACTTTAAATTTGGAGTATAATTTTCACTTTAGCATATTTTAATTCCTATGTTTTTTGCGGTGACCGCCTAATATTAGAAGGCCGCCTAGGCAGCCTAGGCACTAGGCGGTAGGTGGCCGCCCGCCTAGCGCCTAGCGCCTTTTACAACCTTGGCTACAGTCTTCAAGTTCACATAGTCTAAGGGATAAAGTGATCGTCTTCTGATCATATTTCTAAAGTTGTACTTCCCCAGAATTCATTGTACTTTGTACTCTTTTACAACTTTAGAATAAAACAAATTTTTATTTTTTGCAAACTTATCTATGTTCTGTACATGGTGTAGTATATGTTCTTATCGAATCTAGTATCTGAAGGATAACAGAATCAAGATGAATCCACATAATATAATACTAAGACATCATCTACTAATAAAGATATAGTGATAGGTTGTCGTATCATCATTGCCGAGGGATGAGGGTCGGAGGATAGTCAACTTTATCTACAGCTACATAGTTTCTGTCTCGTCAGTCGAATGGCTGCAGGAACTATGTCCTGATCACCATGTCGTACCGTAGATTAATGTAAATGGAGCTGGAGCTGGAGCCAAAATACAGAATCCAAAATACAAAATACAGAATCCAATCCCTGGGTTCGCCAAAAATACAAAAACAAAGATTGACACACATTACTAATTCATATCTATTTTAAGTGTGAGAACGGATGGCTCAGAACATAACCCAAAATTTATTCTAACATACATTAGTGTGAATCATCTATGTTCTGTACATATGGTGTAGTATATGTTCTTATCGAATCTAGTATCTGAAGGGTATAATAGAATCAAGATGAACCCATATAATGTAATACTAAGACATCATTTACTACTAAAAGATATAGTGATAGGTTGTCGTATCATCATTGCCGAGGGATGAGGGTCGGAGGACAGTCAACTTTATCTACGGCTACATAGTTTGCCTCGCCAGTCGAATGGCTGCAGGGACTATCCTGACTATGTCGTACCGTAGATTAATGCAAATAGAGCTACAGCTGGAGCCAAAATACAGAATATAAAATACAAAATACAAAATACAGAATCCAATCCTTGGGTTCGTCAAAAATACAAAAACAAAGATTGACACACAGCAATAATTCATATATGTTTTAAGTATGAGAACGGATGGCTCAGAACACAACCCAAAATTCATTCTAGCATACATTAGTGTGAATCATCTATGTTCTGTACACATGGTGTAGTATAGTTCTTATCGAATCTAGTATCTGAAGGATATAACATAATCAAGATGAACCTACATAATGTAATACTAAGACATCATCTATTACTAAAAGATATAGTGATAGGTTGTCGTATCATCATTGCCGAGGATGAGGGTCGAAGGACAGTCAACTTTATCTACGGCTACATAGTTTCTGTCTCGCCAGTCGAATGGCTATAGGGACTATGTCCTGATCACCATGTTACCAATTAACCAACCAACAAAACTACTTGTTACAAATATCGACACTATCGGTGCTTTCGAATCGGAGTTTCAAATTTTTCGATGTCGGAAAACAAATAATTATTACTAAATTATCAGATTTTTTGGCACTATCGGTGCCCCTGACCAAGTCACCCCCCTCCGGCGCACCGCTCCCCCCTACACCACCCTTAACCCGAACCCCTTCCCCACCAGCCCCCCTCCCCTCCCCAGCCCCCCATTCCCCGCTCCCTCCCTCACCAACGACCCTGAATCCTCCCCTCCCTCCAGCCCCCCTCCTCACCCTAACCCGAACCCTAACCCAACACCCCCAGTCCCCTCCCCAGCCCCACTCCCCCCTACTCCCCTCCCCAACCAACCACCCCTAACCCTAAGCTGAACCCTAACCCTAACCCTAACCCTCAACCCCTAGCCCCCCTCCTCACCCCCAGCCGCCCTCCCCCCTCCTCTCCCCCCCACACACCCACCCACCCCTAACCCGAACCCTAACCCTCCCCTCCCCTCATCCCCCCTCCTTACCTCCAGCCGCCCTCACCCCTGCCTGTCACGTCCCGACCCGAAATCACCCGAATCATCGTCCTCGCAGGGGACGTGATGCCGCACGAGCCTGGAGTTGCGCTCGTGCAATGCAAGATGACAAGTTCTCAAATGGTTATCTATGAGTTGAACATTAATAATGAAAGGAAAACAGAGTATACGAAATAATTCTCTTTATTGATATTTGAAATAAGATTACAAAGGCTTTCGATAGCCTAACAATATATGCCAGATTGGCTACAACACTCAGGTTATTTCTTGCCTGCAAAGGATTTCACCGTTCCATACATCATGCCTTCTATATCTCGGCCGCATCAATCATGTTACATATCTAAGCGTCAATGCAGTTGCACGCCTCAATACGCTTCGGCATTCCAAGACTCAACGCGTTCAAACGAAGCTCCGTCGTGAGCAGACCAATCCCTGAACCTGCTAGCAAACTAGTGGAAGATTAGTACTTTCGTCCTCGCTGTATGATCAAGACCCACTTAACAAATCGACATTTAGTATTGTATTGATTCATGCAAACATACAATTTAGTTCTCTTTCTATGTTCTCCTTAGGATCAATTCATGGCATATTCAAAGACTGTAAGCATGTTATCATGGCAAGCATGTTATTCAATTCGCATAAGTAAACAGACAAACAATCTCGTGTTTGTTTCGTGACGCGACTTACCAATATCGACGCACTCGCCCTTGCACCGACGCAAGGTGAATATGCCTATCAGCTTTCCCTGTCATCACTACAAAAAAGTGTCTTTCTGGGACGCCAACAAATCCGTCTTAAAAAGGCCCAAATCAGTCCTAAATCATAATTTGGGACGAATTTTAGGACGGTATGTGACAGTGCTATTAGGGTGGCGTGGCAAAAAGTTTTAGGACGGAAATACCGTCCTAACTTGGTTTTAGGGTCGAAAAATCTAAACGTACCAAAAGAGTTTGAATTATTAATTGTCTATGACGGTTTACTAAACTGTCCTAAAATAAAATAGTTTGTGACGAATAACATCCGTCCTAAAAAAATTTTACTGGACACAAAAGGATGTCTTTATATCTAGGACAATTACATAACCATCCCAAAAGTAATACTTATGAAATTATTGTTTGCATTTTTAGCTATAAAATATACAATTTAAATACACATATAACATAATTCATATGGTCATAGCCATTGTCAATCTTAAGCTTGTCCTCAGATGTATATCCATGTGTCGGAGCTCCTATACAAAAAGAATTAACAACATCAAGCATTCTTTACCATTAAGTAGAAGACAACAAGATCCATATAACTATAATGTTCAATTGATAAACAACAAAAATCTTAATATTAAGCATCATGTACGAACATTTCCAAAAGAAATCCAAAACACAATACATCACACACACCATCAGTTACAAAATGAACCCATTGTCTCCACCATTATAACAAAATTCTGAACACAAAATATTAAGCACTACATCATGTTTTAGTATATCCAACATGAACCCAAAAATTAACCCAAATTTTTTCACAAGATCGTCATAAGAATGCTTTTGAAGGACATGCAAATAAAATTAAGACATGCCAATATTAGCAACCTGGTAATTGTACACAAACCACCAGAAAAGAAAGCATAATAATAAAATAATATTACATAATATCTCTATCAATCCGGTGCTAGTTAACAACAATTTTCTAATTTTTAATAATCTCCTATTGTCAAATAGATTCACAAAAAAGTTCAACCAGATAATAAGTTTTTCAGCCTTCCATTAATCAGTAAATTAACTTAGTAATCCAAAAAAAAAATGTTCATATAGAAATGGAAGCTTGGTAATTGGCATACATATAGGTGAAGGTAAAGAGCTTCTAATGAAATTGAAGGTTGAACCATTTGACGGAGTTAGTTTCAACTTTCAACAAGACATTTACACTAGAAGAGACTAATGACGGAAGAATGTAAATTATTTCCAATAACATTTGAAATATACAAGTCGTTTATACCAACAAAAAAATATTTAGCTAATGGTAAGGAGTGAGTCAAGATTTTGACATCACACATACTAAGAATGTATAAAGAGTGAGAAGGATAGTAATCATTTCATGCTCAAGAATTGAATGATTTTCATTTCATTCTATCTGTTTTTCATGGTGCTGTCAGCAGAGTTAGGATTAACTGGGCACCAAGTTGAAACCCGATATCATCAGTGTGCACGGACTGTCTAGCAGAGTTTATTCTTAACTGGTTAAGCAAATACAGGACATACTTACTTTGTTGTGTACAAAAGATGACTGAATAAGTGATTCAAAACCTAACATTGAAGTACAAAATAAGTGAAACTTTTTATTTTATATGAACTAAAAAGAAAGAATAAATTATTGCAGCTGACATTCCAATCTATCCATGGAGAAATTTGATCCCCAAACCTAACAAGTGATTATCATTTTGTTAGGAAAATTCAGTCACTCCAAGCAAAATGAACACATGCTAGTGGTCTCGAAAAAAACAAGGAGGTGCATATCTGGCCAGATGGGATATCCATGTTAGCTAGACATATTTTTCTTTATGCAGCTTGAACATGCTTCAAAATTCAATATTAGAGTATTTTGAGTAGATTACTCCTGAACTGAAAATATGGTATAGAAGCATTTGAAGTCATAATAACAAGTAGTTATTTCCAAACAAATTTTTATAATGTTCATGGGAAATGAAAATTTTATACTATAACAATAGAAAGATACAAATACATAAGATTATTGTAATCACAAGATGGAGAGCAAGCAGACCTCATCAACGGTTTTGGCCACATCTTTGGTGTCAGATGTAGTCATCGTCTGAATTCTTATAGATGTTCACTACCGAGAGCCACATTTCCAACCATTATTGTACGAGTTTTTCTTCTGACGACCTTGTGAACAGATTCACAGTAGTACTTCTGTCTAGGAACTACAGATATGGAGAAAAATTAAAATAAGACCTATTAACTAAAATTGAACTGTAGCATCCTAGCATAGTAGCATCCTAGCATCCTAGCAAAATAAGACCTATTAACTAAAATTGAACTGCACAGTCATCCTTTATAAGACTATTTACACACTAGCGAATCTAGAACATAAGATAATCTAGTAGCACTTTTAACAGACAAAGTCGAGTCAAAATTGTCTATACCTTGGTCCAAGTTTATACTACGTAGTTATCAGGAAATCAACATCTCCAAGATGGATTTCCTCAATAATGAAAAATAAATGCATGATGGGTAGGTATAATATTCCAGTAATATAGAATGATCCATGCATCTCAAAACATTTTCCTACGGCATAAAAGATGGATAAATTGAATTACGTGTTAAAGTTCAGAATTATTCTAATAGATGCTGCATATTAAGATGTTTGCTTCAATATTGGAACAATATGTACTTTTACTCTCAGTGCAGTACATAATATTTGGTTTATTACTAATCAAAAATATGCATAAAAACTAAAAGGGCATTGTAGTATATGTCCAGGTTCAAAGTGTTTCAAAGTTCTCACTTATCAAGTGCATTGTAGTATATGTCCAGGTCCTTGTTTGCCATTTCAGTTGTCTGCATGAAAAATGCCTGGTTAAGTGCATCCAGTGGTAAGACTTTGAAAAGGTGAAAAATGCAAAGAAATTGTTTACCTTAAGTTGGACAAGCTGATTAAAGTATCGCTTGTCAATGTCAATATATTGTGCCTGCTTAAGGTCAAGCTTGTTCTTTGATATACTATTTTGGTGGACCGAAAGGCTTCAATGACACCTGTTCAGCTGCATTAGATTGAGGTGATATTTGAGCCATCATTAGTGGAAGGATAAAAAGAAAGAACTTAAGAGAGGAAAAAACCATGTTACATGGGATTTTGAAAGTGTTACAGACAACACTGAAAGAAACATACAAGAATTGCTTCATACAAGTGAAATCATGTTAGAATGGAGATGCGGATGAAAAGGCACAAAAGGTGCCTGGAAACGTGTTTTCACAAATAATTGCAAAAGGTCGAGCATCCTTGTCAACAAGTGATTTAATGATCTAAGACCAATAGCCAATATAGAGGTTAATGCATAACTTCTACAGGCAGTAAGATAACACTTCAACTCTGCTCTTCCACGTGATTACTGATTGATCCATCTCGCATAAAATTAAATAAATATTAAAAAACTACTAAATAAAATTATGAAGTAGTACATCATTGGAATAACAAAGAATAGACAAGGACAGAAAGGAATATTGCATGGTTACCTCAGAAAGAAGTCCTTCCTACCCTTATAAACGCCTTTTAAGATAGCGTCAACGGTTTTCTTCCTACCAATAGCCAATTCTTTCTTTTCTAGCGACTCTATCTTATTTGCAAGCTCGTCAACTTCAGTCTTTGTTTTCTGAAAATTCAGGTTGTTATCTATGTTTCTTTTTAACTCGCTTGACTCTGCAGCAACTCTTTACCCTTGTTTATTTTTGCTGATAGTTCCTGTTTTCTATGCTCACATATCCTTTGATTTGATTCAGATAATGAGAGCTTATCTTGTAACTCCTTCAGCTTTTCACCTTTCTTTCAATCAAGATATCTAGTAAAAGGTTTCAAGAATAGACAATCAATATATAACAGTAAGAGAACGATTGGATAACCATCTGCAACATACCCTTTTATCTTATTAGCAAGATCAAGAAGCATATCAAATTCCTGCTGGAAGCTTCTCTTCTTGTCTGCTTCTTCATCATATTCCTGCTCAAGTCTCAATTTTAAATTTTGATGCTCTTGCAATACTTTCTCTCCTTCCTTCAACAATGAAACAAGTGCTTCTGCAATATGCTGAAATTTCATAGAAATAGTGAATTTAGTATATAGAAAACAATAGCAACAATCTTAATAATCTATTAATGGAAATATAAAGTGACTTGGAAGAAATAAAGCATTTATAGGAAATATATGAGGTACATTCACTACAAAAAAAATGTCATTTTGATTCAATTATTAACTATTAAGATGCTAAAAATTGTCAATAATAACTATTAAAAACTAGTAACTCGCGTCATCAATGCTGCGGTTAAGTCAAGCTCTTCGTCTCGATAGCAAGCCACAACATGACGTCGTAGACATGATTCATCCTATACCAAGCCATTCACCACCTCCTCCATGATGTTAGGCCCAGGCCATGCCACAAAAGTCCTCGTGACCACCAATTAGCCACCAGGCCGATATTATATTGCTTCATGGGCCTATGCTGTCCTATAAATTTTATCTACGATAAGGCAACAACAACAATCATCATGTACGAGTCTGCCCAGGGCCAAGCTAGGACTATATTACATATGAAAGAATGAACTGAATAAACTTGTAACATGTTTCTTTGTATCATGCGTACAATATTGAAATTAAATAAATATATTTCAGGCATATAAAAGAATGTACTGAATAAACAAACTTGAGTCTGTAATCGACATCCACTACTAATCTAGGAAGCTCACATACTCCGACTGCAGTATTGTATTAAACACATATAAGACAGTTTGTATCTGCACCATACTAGGTCCATGATACATTATATCGAATACGTATTAGACAACAACTGACAATCGAATGCTAACACTAACAAAATTTGTAATAAAATCAAGCAAAATGGACATATATTGAGTAAAATTACCAGTTATAAATTCGTTCCTCCGACTCAAACTTGAACATATTCACCTTCTCCAACGAGGTGAATGCTTCGGTCCCAGACACCACCACTGATTCAATAAACGAACAACACCATTATGAGGGGAAAAAAGCCTGAATTACATAATTTGTTACAAGTGAAAGAAGCAGAAAGTCGACCTGATAGCCGTCGCACCAAATACGGCTTCCTCCTCGTCAGCCTCGCCCATGACTACCTTCTCGTTGGCCCCTTTGTCAAGGTCGGACCCCTCCGCAACACCCCTATCGTCGGTGCCGTCGGCTCGCTCCCGGCGGACGGCCTCATGGTCATCCTTAGAATCAGTCGCGACGATGTATGAAAGAGAGAGAGGTGGTTGGAGTGGTGGCACCGATGAGATAAGGGCGGTGGTGGCGGAGGCCTAGCTCGGGGTCGGAGTGGCAAAAGGGGGATGGGAGATCGGAGCACTTAGGGTTGAAAGGTCGAAGAGAGAGAGAGAGAGAGAGAGAGAGAGAGAGAGAGAGGCAAAGGTCGGAGAGCAGCAGCCATAGTTTTTTATCGGAGAGAGAGAGAGAGATTTAGGTTGGTTTTGATCAAATGGTGAATAAGTTCTGAATGATTTTGTGATGGACGGTCTAGATTTAGGTCTGATCGAATGGTCACGATGGTGACATGTGGAGGAAACATTCTCCCCTAAAATTTGGTAATTAGCTGCCAAATGTTTGGCATTCCCGCCAATCTATTTAGGACGATAATGTAAATTATTTGGAACAGAAAGTTTTATTAGTCCCAAATAGTGATCCATTTTCATAATATGTCCCAAAAAATACTTTTTGTTACCAAGAATTTAGCCGACCCTAGAACTACATTTTCAGGACTTTTTAGACTAGTGTTCCTAATAGTGTCGTCCCAAAAAGACACTTTTTTGTAGTATGTTATAAGTGCCCTCTATTCAGGATCTATATGTGCACGATATATATATACCTTGCACTTTCAACCCATCGTCCTTAACTATTGAAGATCACTAGCTTTCCGGGCTAGAATGGACTTATATTTTATCAAATCGAAACATAAGATGATGATAACGCTGTGCGATTGCTAACCCAAATATCAGAGGACCACCGAAATAATGCAGCAAGTGGCTTATCACATTCACTAGAAGGTCGCTACCCGTCTAAATGAAGTGCACCAATAATACGTAAATGCAATGCCCTCCTAGGCCGAACGGTCCCAGCGCCCTGCGCACCACGTTCGAGGGCTGCCCGTACACAGTCTTCTTTATATCTTTAGTCCATTTGACCATGCAACACATCTTATCTTTCATAAAACCAAGCAAGTTTGCCTATCTCTATTTCAATTGGCACAACACCTCAATGCTCTCAACGAACGCCCCGAAGGCCACGAACATTTCGAAGGCACCATGTCGCATCGACAGTTATGTCACATCCGTGGCACAACTGTTCTCCTCGTCGCAACGACGCCATCTTTTGTAAGTATTTGCAGCTGTGCACATTCGCCGTCTTTTCTTGTATCATGCATTCAATGCACGCATCGAAGCCGTGTTTCCGTATTTTACGCCTTAGTATTCAATGTTATACTTATGTTCCATCCTTCCGACTCGTGCAACTGAGGCACGCCTCGATAAGGTATTCAATGTTCTATCGCTCGTGCACTGAGGCACTCGTACCGATATAGTCTTTTAATGTTCTAGCATGCTATCTCGTGCGCGGGGGCACATAATGACTTATGCACTGGGGCACTCGTCGATACAGTTATTCCATGTTCTTATGGCTTGCGCACCGAGACGGTCGCCTTTGCGATATAATGTTCTGTAGTGACTCGTATATTTGTTGTACGATTATTTCAATTGTTCTATCTAGTATTCGACACGCACTATGTTTATCTCTCTATCGAGCCACGTCATGGCATTGATAGGTTAACATCACATATAATAATATATATTTTACTTAGGCATGAAGGAGTAGGAAAGAGAGTCAATGTCCCCCCACCTTGAGTCGATACGCCTTATCGTTTCGCCGAGCCGATGCGGCTCGATTTCATAACTTCGTTGCACGAAACTCTCCTGACTTAGCCATTCGAGCACCTTATGCTTCATTGAATTATACGTCTGATTTGGCTTACCGTGCCAACGCCTCAATCAGTCGCAAGGCGACAATTGGTTTCGCGGACCCCTTTCTGAATAAGGCAAAATATCGACCTCAAATATTTCAGCGTAAATGGATAGCCTTCACACGAAACCAACTAAAATCAATACTTATTCGAATCGATCAATTGCCTTGCGTCGATTAGATTTCTTAGAATCTTCGAACCGACTCAATGCTTTCCCTCGACCAACTTAACATTGACTCGCATCGATCTTACTCGATGCGTTCCTCGGGTCAATATAACTATCCGACTCGATGCATCGTCTCGGGACAATGTAACTCTTTGTATCGATTCGCATCGATACGTAATCGGGTCAACGTAACTCTTCGAGTCAACGACTCAGCATAATGCACCGTACGGAGCAGGGCATTACATAATATACCACTCAAAATAAGGTTCGTCCTCGAACCGAAACCACTACTAAATTTCCAAGGGTTTCACTAGATCGTTCCACGATCTCGTCTCACTATCGTTTGGATCATACAACTTAGTTTGGAATCATACACATATTTTAGGCGTCCCACCAATATATGTATTTCAGCCAAGCTGAGTTGTAAGATATCGAAACAACTCTAACATGTAACTTCTTATTCTCAATTACTTGCCATCTCGTACTCTCGATCGGACTTGGTTCCAGTACTTGTTATCGCAATTCTAGCACATGCATGATATATATGCGATCGTCCAACAAAAGTCAAGGTACACGATGCGATTTGAAAATCGTATTTCTCACTTCGTAAGTTTCATTGGGACTATCAATCCTATCCTCGCGTCAAGCCGTCACGCATCCAGTCACAACGAGTCTCCGCAACGCCTTGTGTTCGGCGTCACAATCCAAATATTTTTGATGTTTCACTTTGTATCTTATCTCGATATGATTCCCTTTTGTTGACTTGCAAAAGCATCAACATTCAGGACTACGTCCACTAGGTGACTTACCTAGACACCATGCTTAAATTCTTCCGTCACAACTTTAAATTGACATTGCACAAAGGCCACAATCTATCCAACACAAATTTACTTTGAGTCGATAATGCTCAAGGCAACGACCACCTTAGCACGAAGGTCTTTACGACGCGTCTTACGTTCGTTACCTATCGAGTAGGAAAATCTAGCCGAATCCTAAACTCGTCCGTCTCGCAACATCGAATATAAGTTCGATTCACGCAAGCTCAATTGTAAGGTGGATCCAAATCTATCAACATAACTCATAAGTCATTTCCTTATCGTTCTCTCTTGTGCATAGCACGACCCGCAGAATCGCTTATCCGAATCACCAAGTCTGTTGGTGAATTTCTAGTTTGATCGTCGACCAACATAAGCATTCAAGCATTCATTCGACGAATACTCAAAAACTAGCTACATACTTCTCAATCGAAAGTTATTCCAACAATTTTTTATCGCCTAGACTTATCGTCAACTTGCACCACACTGTATTTGTTACCAATGCAATTTTGTATGCGACAACGCATAGGTCATCTTACGGTCTGCAACATTCACTTTGATTTGGCGGTCAAGTCTTCTAGGTTCAGCTGCCCCGAAGCTACGCTCGATAATTGTAGATCATCACCGAAGGACATTTACTACGAACCACGCTATATCTTATTTCGGAGCCAAATCACGTTCCGACGATTTTCTATACAACTACCCAAATGTAAATAACCATTTCTATCGGCGCAACTGATGCACAACTATCCTCTGAGTAAAGTCATGCACTACCGTCGATGATTCCGCAATTTATAAAACATCTACTCGTATCGAGTTCAAGACTATCTTATTTTGCGGTCGACACACAAGATACTATACACATCGAACAATCGTCGATGACATATAGACTCGCCTTGATCAATCACAAAGTTCATGATCAACCCATTCGTTCATTCTCGTATTGTTATTTACAAAATTTTGATAGCACGAGGCACACTCCATTTTGTATTCTCACATCGTGCTTACGTTTCCTTACGTATCGATCTCGATACGTCGTATCAATTTTGATAGTAAGAGGTTCGACTTCGAATCCGTTTCAACGTCAACTTAACTTGCATCGCATATCTCCAAGTTCGCAACGAACTTTTCCATATACATCAACTCATTTTCCGATTCGCCGCATCCCGCTATACTTTGATCGCATAACTGAGTTACCGATTATCCAACATCGAACCCTCAAGTCATACTATCTCGCCCTCTAAGTTTCGCGTGTTTTTCAGTTGTACTCAAATGAGTTTCGTCGTAACGTAACCAACTATATCTTGGGAACTATTTATTCGTATCAACCAACTCTCATCGAAGTCACACATCGTGCGATCCGATTATAATTTAGTATTGTATTGATTTGTCACGATCCGCTCCCGAATAATCGGACACGAGTCGGACACGTCCAGCCTTCGTCGTTAGACACGACGAAGTAAGCTATACCAATCTAGGAAAATCTAACCAGATAATCAAGACAAGTACAAATCACAGCATCTATAAACGTTTCCCAGAATAAAAGTAAGGTACAAGTCTACAAGTTATTACATTCATCCAGCTAGAATAAATCTGATAGTCTCAATACAAGGAAAATATAGAAAAACTAAGGTAAAGCTCTAGGCTTCTGTAGCCTCTAAGTCAAGAGCAACTCCAGCTGGCTCTCCTGCATCTACTGGCACTCAGCCATAATCTGTATCGCACAGTGCCTACAACTCACCTGCGACATATCCTAGTCAGCAGCGGAGCAAAGTACAGTTCTAGGTAATGAACAAGAACATGATATGAAACGAGTACAGGTGTACATAGAAAAAAACATGAAATGAACAGGAAAGTAGTACAGGAAATAAAGTACAGGAACTACAGTACATGAATGTAAAGTACAGAAAATATAAATGTACATGAAATGTAATGTACATGAATGCAACTATAATCCTGAAGTACAAGACATGATAAGTGCACCATGTTTGAAATACAACTAGCCCATGTGACCGACTGGGGTGAGTACATGAGCATGTACAGGAGTACATGAATATGGTACGGCTTAGGGCCCGCGTGCACGATGCGAGGCCTAAGCTATCTACATGAATATAGTAACCGGGGTTTGGTCACATGGCTAGTGTATTTCCCCACCCGACACGAGTAAGTACAAGAACAGGAATACATGAGTACAGGGGTACATGATATCGTGTCCTGACGTGTCACAAGAAAGGTACAAGGTATATAAATGCACAAAACCGTAGAAAAGTAGTTGCCTTACTCCGGGAAAGTACTGGTAATGAATGGAGCTGGATGTCCTCCTATTATATTGGGTACAAGTTGGTTAAGATCTAATATTTATACTAGCAATTCATTTCTTGTCTATTAATACTTAATTTTTACTTAGTTAAAGCTTCATCAGTAAACATATTATAGGAGAAAGAGTTAGAATCTATATAGTAAAACAGTTTATAGATTTTAGCAAAATGAATATCTATTAGTAACATATTTATTATTTTAGGCCGACATTTATATTCTATATGTATTGAACAATTAAACTGCAATAGTTCTCCAGGACCAAGATAACCTAGAATTTGTATGTTCAATGAACAAAATAAGGAATTGGCTCAATACTAGTAAACCTTCAAACAAAACTCGACTCCAATAGCCAAAGGAACAACACCACTTAATGCTCACATTGATCTCCAAATCAAAGCTACCCACATCAGCATTCTGACAAGCTCACCAACATGCCAAGCTTAAATATAATACCCAAACAAAACTTGGTTGAATCCTACAGGTCCAACAACTAAACACCCCAAAATTGTCAACAGGTGCACACATGAGTCCCTCAAGCTATTCACAAGCCTCTTTCTGTAGTGCCCCGTCCCGCTCAGTCAATCGGAGGAATCGAAACGCCAACGGCGTCCGGACTTGGCCTTGCAACGGCGACTCGAAGATATCGCTCAGGTGTGGTAGTTTCGGTGAATTGCCTCATCTTAGCCTTCACATAATAAATCGTATGTTTTCAACTTGCACGAGTAGGCTTGATAATAAAGAGGTGAATCCACATAGATAAGAGAATAATCCCGACAGGTTGAATTGAGTTAGAATATGGAAAGGTCCAACGGTCGGCTTAGAGTTGGTGCACGGCGTGCTTTAAAAATGACACTCGGTCCTTCGTCCCGTGGCTTGGAAAAAGGAAAGTTGGTATTCGAAACAAAGCTCAGAGTTAGCCTAAGTCATAGGCGTCGCCCGCATAAATGCTTCATAAAGCATGAACGGTCCCATCATCTAAAGGCTTAGCATAGTCCTGACCCGTCCCATGAGTTAAGTTGCGTCGCACGGCTGCTGGCGTAAGTCTAGGCACCCAAATGACATGGTCGTTCAAAGTTAAACGCATGTGCAGCATGTTTTTGCAATACGAGGCTTGATGCAAACTTTGCTCGTCGATTCGTTGTGCGTTAAGTTAGGCCAGTTATGTTAGGCTATCGGAGTGGTAGCAAGTACGGTCCTACGAGTTCTACGGTTGGATATAACCATATAGTCTTACGATCTCAAGGTCCGTCATATAAAGTATGACTTGTGCGATAGCTTCGCGTAGAACGTAAGTCGGTTTGAAGCACGATGCACGGACTTAGCGTTAAGGCATGAACCACGGTTGATTTAATAAGTTTGGAGAAAGAACTATCGAATAGGCATTCATGAGTTGAATAAAATGATATGGTAACATAGAAAGAATGCTCGCGACCGTGGGTCATCGAGGGGTCTCAAATGATAGATGTCTTGAATGTGGAACTCAAAAGATAGTAAAAAATGAAAGTAAAGACAAATAAAATGGTCCTGAAATGAGAAAGTGGGTCGAGTCTGCATGGTCATTGGACAACTTGTGTACCGGTGCACAAGGATTTGATTTTGTTCCTCAGACGGTACCCGCGGCCACGGAGGACTGGTCTGGCCTAGAAGGAACACGTTCTTACGGGACCCTTGGATGGTGTGCGACCTGACCCAAGGGGTGCACCGTACAACAGATATTAGGAGAAATTCGGCGAGATTGTGCCTCGTTATTGACGAACGTACCCTCATATCCAATGAAGGTCCAAGATAGCTTGTCATGCTAGTGACCAAGTTCATATAGATGTCGGCATGATGGCGGCAATCCGCGAGAGTGCCTTTGGATTGAGTCGAGTATTGAGTGTGCTATATCAAGGAGTCGAGTTGAAGGTGTGTGTAAAAGTTAAAAACACAATGTTGGGCCTAAGATTTGGTTTCAATGTAGGTGTCGTGCTTCGGCACGAGATGTGGCATCGAGTTTTATGTTGTCGGTATATAAGTTGCATAGTTATGATTGAGTTGTCTTGAGTTTAAGTTGGGAACGCCGCAAGGCAAAGTCGGTCGGTGATACGTAGCCACAAGTCTTTGTTTGCCATAAAATACAAAAGGACAGAACAATTATCGGAGGACTGGACTTTTACTTCACGTTACAAAATTGCTTGTACAAAGAAAGCCTAGGGACGAAAACCTAGGTACAACAATCTAAGTAAAATTATTTATTTTAGATCATGGGGGTGACAATAGAGGCTCGGGAAAGCGATGGCCGCTCTGGCTTACTCCTTGGACGATCGGTATATAGCCTTGGCTCCAGAAGATTGCTTGGCGTTGAAGAAATGCTCTCTTTGCTCTCTCTCGGCTCTTTCTCTCTAAGTATTCTGGTGCTCTCTGATCTCAAAAAAATGGTCCTATTCTCTACAAAGGAATGACACCTTGCTATTTATAAGAAGGGAATGCAATCATTAGGGTTTGCAATGATTATCCCTTGAATTGGCGGCGGCCTGTTGATTGATCAATCTGGGCCATTAATCTTGAGTGTGATGAATCTGGGCCATTTAATGTAGATTGTACCAAATCCTTTCAGTAATTAATGCTGATTAGAATAAATCTCCGTGATGATGATTTGCTGATGTCTGCGAATCTGAGTTTAATTCATTCTCCTGCCACGTATCCCAGATTATTAGGATTTGACCCAATCTTTGATTGCAGTAAATCTGGGAAATTGATTGGCTTTATAACACATGTCCTGGGAGCCACTGAGGGGATCTGAGCCGTATGAGGATTGAGCCGCATAAGCCCGGCCACGTGTCAAGGTTGCTTGGGGAGTGGCCCCTGAACCTTCGAATCACATGATAATCTGGGCCGCATGGACGTAGTTGGCCGCATAACAGGTAACTCCTTCGTGAGCCGCATGGAGATGGTCCTCGTGAGCCGCATGGGGGAGCGTCTTCTTGAGCCGCATAGGGGAGCCTCTGCTTGAACCGCATAGGGCTGTTTTGATCTGGGCCGCATAGGGCAACTTCGGCCTGAGCCACATGGGAAGTCTCTGCTTGAGCCGCATATGACTGTCCACGCGTCAAGGCTGCGTGGCATTTTCTGGATCTCGGGAGATTGTGTCAGAGATATCATTTGTTTCCCTAGGAGTCTGTCATTCTGACAGAGTCATAATTACATCTTTGTGTCAGGGCTGTCGTCTTGTCAGAGCTATCAGCCGTTAAGGCAATTAATGCAGTAAGGGAAAAGTTGTTTGTATGCTACGTGGAACTTCTCTTTGAGCTGTATGGAGATCATAGAGCCGCATAGTCCCTTGTGTCGCATGAATCTCTGAGCCGTATGGGCTTTCCGAGCCGCATGGGGTTTCCTGGCCGCATGGATCTTTCTTTATTATTTTCCATGCTTCTACAAGCCCCCCTTCAAAGTTTTCAATTTGCAAAATTGAAATACTTTGAATAAGAAGCATGGCTGTGTGCAAGCTCTTCTAACCGCATAAGGGTCCTGGCCGCATGGATGTTTCAGCCGCATAGATGGCTTAGCCGCAGGGACTTTCGAGCCGCAGGGGTATCTCAGCCGCATGGATGGCTCAGCCGCATAGCTCCTTGCCATGTGTGCGGGTCTTTAATTGCCTCAAATTTGTTTTAGCGTCGTCTTTAGGGGAAATCCCAAGGGTCGGCTCATTAATTTTTTGGATTTTATGCTCTGGGTGAATCTCGGGGACGAAATTCGAGGAGTCGGTTTTGCCTTTTACGAGGCGGTTATTAGTCCACGCGTCCTCCCCCTCTCGTCCTCCTATAGATAAGAGGAGTTGGAGTGAGAGAGAACTTCTTTACTTTCTACTTCGAAGGGCAAAACGACTTCTACTTCGACTGCGGCTGCTCCTCCACCGGTCGTCGTCCCTGCGGCTCACCCCGACGTTCATCTCCCTATTGCTGGTAAGGACTTTGCACGAGTTAAAGAACCATAACTGCTATGGCTATGTCGCATGCTTTATGTACGAGCCTTCGTGAGCCGCATGCTTGTCCTATGGCCGAGTTGCAAGCCGCATAAGAATAATCGGTGTGAGCGCATACGCGCTTCGCCGATGAAGCCACATGAACTACACTGAGCCGCATAGATTCGCACAGATCTTGTCTGTCACGCGGTCAGTGCAAATTTTATTTGATCCCTGAGGGTCTTATGAGAGCACTGCCGCATGAGCTTTCACTGAACGGGGCCGCATAAGTGTTCCTCTGAGATTGAGCCGCATGAGGCTTCATTAAGTTGGAGCCGCATAAACGTTCTCTTAAGCCGCATGAGTCTCTGTTGAGTTGGAGCCGCATAAGCTCGCTAACACCTCATCAATTCTTTTTGTCCATCCTTTTTAACTTATCTCTTTCTGTCTTCTACTCAGTGAATTTGCCGGTTAATGCTGCTGGAGAACCCTTGGTGGGTCGTGCCCAATCTGCTCTGGGCTATAGGTACGACCATATAGTTAGGCGTGTGGCGGATTATTTTTCTAGTGACGAGCCTCCGGCGAGGTTGAAGGCCATCAAGAACCAGCCTTTCTATTTTCTCAATGCTATGATGACCTCAGGGAAATTCGAAGGAGAATACTTGATGCCTGCGTTCTTCTTCGGAGATGCCTTGACTGTGAAGAATAGTCAGCTTCTGAAGGTATCAGAGAACTGGTGTTTCGTTTCTAACGGAATGGCGATCCGTATTCCCCAAATGGAGCGTCACTTCCCGTTATCCTGGTTCAATATGCTCCCACTGGACCGGAAGATGGAAGAGTCTTTAACTTCTACCCGCAGTGGGATGTTTGTGGGAGACATCCATTACAACAACAGCCTGAAGTCGGTGTGCGCGGGCAAGGTGCACACCAGTTGTTCTGTTATGGGATTAGCCCCAGGTACTTTCTTGAATGTGCCGAGTCCCAACTTCACGTTTTCTACAGCCGACACTTTCATGAACCAACTTGCTTGGAAGGGCTCTTATCCCATTGGCAGACTGATGCTCCCCAGTTGGATACATCCCATTCCCTCGTGGACCAATCTGTCTGTGTGGATCTTGCGAGAGTATGAGGCCTTTCTGTGTGAGATTTGTCTTTACCATGCGATTCGGGGCACCAGCCATGGCTTGCCCATAACAAGAGATTGTTTATATCTCTGCTGGAGATGTATAACTGTCGTACGAGAACCTTCTATACACCCGTAGGGGAGATGGAGCTTGCGCTCCACGAAATGCATGCGATCTCCAAGCTTTCCTGGGGAGACGAAGCTTTTGAGGCATATACTCCCACGAATGAGGAGTTCGAAGAATTGGAAGGACGGTATCCAGGCTCGTGGCTCTTTATCAAGAGGTATTGTGCCACTATAATACGTGTCAACAAATAGCCAAGAAGGAAAGCAGCTCTGAAGGGAATGCCCCCCATACTAAGGATTGGGTACGCTATCTCTTCCCAGTGGTTGCTTCTGGCCAAGTTACTTCCCGACGTCCTCAGTCCCGGGAGGCGGTTAAAGCCTTGATGTCGTCGACCAAGAGGTGGCCACTGCTAATGACCGATTTGGGAGTCAAACTGACTCTTTTGGTTATTTTTATCAGGATACCCAAAAATTGTCAGAGAAGGCGCTCCTGGCAGAATTTTTGATGATATGGGTGCGAAATTGTGTAGTCTCAGGAGGAGCTGGTTCTATCGAGAGGATCAGTCGTAATTTCATCCTTCCGGCTGTGAAGTTAGTTTTGCGAGTCAGGCTAGCTCTCCTCCCGGCCATGGTGTGCAGCATACATCATGGCCTTCGTACATTCACATCAAAGGTTATTGCCCGCTACGTGACCAAAGATTTTGAACGGACTGAGTTGCCCTATCATTACCTGATGGGGTGGCTGTTGATACATTATCCGTCTTTGATGAGACTAGGCTCTGAAGATGGCGTAACTGATGACGACGCTTTCATCTTCCGCTATCGTAATGAGCCTTGGGAGTACGAGACCATGCGTACTTGCCGGATGGCCCTGACGAGGGCAGATATGTACAACATTTTCGTATCTGTCCCTCGTTTTACTGCTAAGAAAATAGCGGCTGTTCATCTTGACGGTATTGCGCCCCCCCAACTTCTAGACGGCCAGATGCTCCTGTGGCTACGTAACATCCGCCCCTCTCATTTGGTGTATCGCAATCATAATACTATCTTTCTGGAGCCTTATCTGGCTAGTAGGTTTACCCGACAGTTTGGATATAGCCAGCTCTTTCTAGACCGTCCCAGTTCATGTCTGGGTTTTGAAGGTAGTCTCCTTGACGGCATCAGGACGTGGCATTACTATGATACATTCCATACCTGTACCATTTTCTCGGTCCCTGCTATTAAGGCATCAGTAGAGATCTTGTATATGGCGGCTCTGTACCATGTCATGGCTAACAAGCCCTCCGCCGGTTTTAGCTTGGGTGCCAGTTTTATTGTTGGTACTGGCTTGGATGAGGCCCCTCAAGGGGCCAAGACGAGGAAGAAGAATAGAGCTGAAGTGCCCGACTCAGACTCCAATACTGCGGATGATGAGGATGAGCGTGATGTAGACAACTCTTCCTTCCCGGTGGAAGACGCTGGGGCGGATCAGCCGTCTGCTTCATTAAATGAGATGATGGTGGATCAACCATCTGTCGCATCTGGCTCTGTACGGAAGCGTAGCAGACAAACTTTCCCTGTTGGCGGTATTCCTCACTTCAGGAAATTGGCTGCGACCAAACATCGTAGGCTAACTATTACGGAGAGAGGTAAAGTCGATCCCGCTTCGGAGGTAAAGCGAGTTGCTACCATTTTTGTTTAGTTCTTCTTTTCTTCCAGTTTTGATCTTAGTCATTTTCCTTCCCTTCTGTAGGTGTCAGAGGAAGAGGAATCTCAAGTTGCCGAGGTCGCGACTCGAGATGACGGGGGCTTCAGTGAACCTGTCCCTGAAATTGCTGAATTTCATCAAGATGACGTTGATCACGTTGTACCTCCCTCCGGGGTGGCTTGGATAGAAGAATCTGCCGAATTTAACTTGGAGGTAGCGGGTAAGGAGGTCATGTCAGCTACGCACGAGTTGCAGCCTCCATGTTCCTCCCCTGGTAAGATAAGCCGAATCTTAACCTGCGAGGAGGCCTATCTGCTCTATCATCACATCCTTCAAGTCACGTCGACTAATCATAGTTCTGGGCATACAGGTCCTGGCTCTCCAGTGCTGAGGATGGATACTATTGAGACGAACTATGCCGAAGGGGTACTGGTGGAGAGGAGCGTACCTCCTTCCCCTCCGGCTCGTCTTGAGGGGCCTCCCCCGGGCTCGAGTTCGGAAAGTCGGGTGATGGGATGACCAGGGCAGGGGACGATGGTCCTTGCATCCTCTTCTACTCTGGTGGATCCGAGAGTCGACCTCTCTGCCCTACCGAGTATCCAGGCTTTTCAGGTGGCAGAGGAAGAGTTATCCGCTATCCGTGCATCGTTCTGCTCGGACTCTATCCCCCTGGTGGCAAGTTCTGGCATCACTCCTCCAATATTGCCGGCCACGATTCCTCTGACGCCGTCGTCTACAGAGGTCCTGGACGACGCGTTACAGGACATGGTTGACAGCTTTCATCGTCACTTGAAGAGGGGAATAACGGCTGCTGTGGAAAGAGGGACCTCTTTCGTCTTGTCATGGCAATGCTCCCAGGGTCAAATTGATATCCTTAAGACTCTTCTTGGTGGTGCAGGGCTGGCTGCGCTCTTGGTGGCGAAGTTGTTGGAGACTGAGCAGCTGGTGGCCCAGCTGCAGGTGCTATGGCAGGCTGATCTGTCTGCTGTTATAGATCGGAAGCGCGGTTCTCTCATCGCTACTATAGAGAAGACAAGGGCTGTTCGGGATAAAACCAAGCCGGCCGTATTGAAGGACCTTCGCGATCTGTCTGATCGATATGATCAATTGAGCCACGAGAGTGAAGATGTCACGGCTCGGGAAGCAGTTGCCTCCCGTGGGATCACTGACACGCGGGAGCAGATCCTTGATCTTCAGAGGAAGTTTACTTTCTTAGAGTCTAAACTTGAGGCTGTTCGTATTGACAGGGAGCTGATTATTCAGGAGGCTGACAGAGTCAATCAAGCTTCGACTGACCTGGAAACTGTCCTGAAGAAGTTGGAAGATGACTGGCAGGAGCTCATGGGCTTGGATGATGAGGAGCGGTTATCCCAGGATGCTGAGCGTCGAGCTAAACAGCGGCTCGAACAGGAGGCCATCTCAGTGAAGAATCGCCTTTTGGAATTGTGTAATGCCGAACTATAGTCGGCCTTTTCTTCTTTTGTTTCTGTTTTTTCTTTTTCTTTTCTTTTATGATAGGGACGTGGTCCCAACACATGTAGTGCTTTTTTCTTCCTTCAAATAAAGAGTACTTTCGATTCTACCCTTCATTTGTATTGCTTGTCGTGCCTGTGGTATTATGGTGTTGTTTGCCCCGCATGGGGGACTTTTTGTGGACCTGTTACCCCTGGCATACCTTGGTTTTAGGTACGAATAACAAGTTCGATTAGGGATACCTAGAACAGTTCCACGGCAAGGTGGTCGTGGGTTTCGGGGTATCGGGGGTAGAATGCCATGGAGCAGCTGGGCTTCCGGGGCATGATGAGGAATGGTGGGCCTGTACTAAAAGATTTAACAAAGACATTTGTGGGCCTATTATCCCTGGCATACCCTGGGTTAGGATACGGATAATAGGATGAAAAAGGGGAACCAACATACTTACTCAGCGGTAACGAGGACATGGCAAGTATGAGGGTTTTACCGTGGAGTCTTCCTACTCAGAGGTAATGAGGACATGGCAGGAGTGGACTCAACGGAGGATATTTGTGGTCAACCGAGGACATTTGTGGGCCTATTACCCTTGGCATATCCTGGTTCAGGGTACGGACAATAAGACAAGATGGGACCGACACACTTACTCAGAGGTAATGAGGACATGGTAAGTACGAAGGTTTTACCGTGGAGTCTTCCTGCTCAGAGGTAATGAGACATGGCAGGAGTGGACTCAGCGGGAAATATTTGTGGACCTATTATCCTTGGCATACTCCGGTTGTGGGTACAGATAATAAGTCGAAAGGGAATCTTAATACTTACTCAGAGGTAATGAGGACATGGCAAGCATGAAGGTTTCTTCGACAGAGCCTTCCCACTCAGAGATAATGAGGACATGGCAGGAGTGGGCTCAATAAAGGAGGGTACATAGAACGACTCAGAGGTAATGAGGACATGGAAGTTCTATGTAGGGGGTGATTTATTTTTGGCAGAAGTGGAACGACTCAGAGGTAATGAGGACATGGCCGTTTTGGAAATTTGTGGATCTATTACCCTTTTTTGTGCACTGGGAGCGCGAGTAGTGGATCATGAGGAGGATCTCTTCTAGGAAGAAAGTTTAGAGGTATGATCATACATGACTTACTATCTGAAAGAGTGACCGGAATGTGAGTTCAGAGGCACCAGCGGGTACATGACTCGATAATTTGGAATATTGTGAAAGTGTGAGTTCAGCGGCACCAGCGAGTATATGACTTGATGATCTGGAAAATGTTTGTGGATGTGAGTTCAGCGGCACCAGCAGGTACATGACTCGATGATTTGGAATATGTTGAAGATGCGAGTTCAGCGGCACCAGCGGGTACATGACTCGATGACCTGGAATGTCGTTCAGACATAATATTTCTTCAGGAACTTGCCATTGATGGGCAACATGGGCAAGTCTCCATTTTGTTTTGCGAGACGATAAGCACCGTTGGAGAATACAGCCTCGATGACAAATGGACCTTCCTATTTTGGCTAGAATTTGCCGGCGGTCTTGTGAGTCATGACCATCGGCCTTCGGACTGCCAGAACGAGATCGCCCACTTGGAATGTTATGATTTTAACCTTCTTGTTGAAGGCTCCAGAGATGCGTGCTTGGTATAGCTCGATCCGTTGCTGAGCTAAGAGGCGCTTTTCATCTAAGGCCTCTAACTCTTGTAGCCGGCGATGGTAGTTATTATCCGTCGTCAATTGATAAGTGAGGGCGACGCGGAGTGAGGGTATTTGAGTCTCCAATAGAAGAACTGCCTCATTCCCGTACACCAGAGAATGGTGTGTTCCCTGTGGCTGTTCGGACCGTGGTACGGTATGCCTATAAGCATTCACCAAGCTTCTCGTTCCAGTCGCGTTTGTTGGACGATACGAACTTCTTGAGTAACTTGATGATGGTTTTGTTGAATGCTTCTGCCAACCCATTCGCTGCTGGATTGTATGTGTCGAAGCAATATTTGGATGCGGTGCTTGTCGCAGAACCGATAGAAGGCGTGGCTTGCGAACTGCGGACCATTATCGTGGATGATCCTTCGAGGCAGACCAAAGCGATAGATGACATGATGCTTGAGGAAGATGATCACGTTCGAAGTTTTGACTTCTGCAAGCGGAACAGCTTTCGCCCATTTGGAGAAGTAATCCGTGATCGCAAGTATGAAGCGATGTCCTCGGGAGGAAGGTAGAGCTATCGGACCGATGATATCCATTCCCCATGATTCGAATGGCCAGGACACCACTGTCGGATATAGAAATTCGGATAGTTGGTGGATGAAGTCTGCGTGGACTTGGCAAGCCTTGCACTTCCTTGCATAATCTATCGTATCTGCTACCATTGTGGGCCAGTAGTAGCCCATTCGGCGAAGACGGCCTTGCAATTTAGGGCCAGGCTGATGGGCCCTACAGACACCGTCATGAGCTTCGCGTAAGGCTTTTTTGGCTTCTGCGTTTGACAGACACCGAAGTAATAATCCATCATAAGATCGACGATACAGCATTTTCGTCTCTATATCGTAGAAGAATCTAAGAGAACGCCTTCTGATGGAAGTGGCTTCCTTTGGGTTCTCGGGCAGGATGTTGTAGACTACGAAGTCTATGAATGGTTGTCTCCAGTCTGGCGCTTCGTCGACCGTCTAAGCGGAATAACTCGCCACAAACTGAACGTTGTTCTTATGACAGACCAGTTCATGGCCTATCACATCCACCGATTGATGAGCATAGTTTGGAACCGCTAGGGAAGCGGCAAGGCCAGCTAGGGCATCGGCTTCGATATTTTGGAGTCTGGAACATGTTCGATGAAGAACCCCTCGAACGATGAGATGATGTTGATCGCTATTTGGTAATAGGGGATCATGTCTTCGTGGCGAACCTCGTATGAGCCCCGGATCTGATTGACGATTAACTGAGAATCGCCGTATGCTTCAAGGTATTCTACCCCCATCTCTCTTGCAAGTTGGAGGCCAATGACAAAAGCGTTGTACTCGGCCACATTGTTAGAGCAGGGTTCTGTGAGAGAGTAAGCGCGATTGATCACCAATCCGGAAGGAGAAACCAGCACCACCCCGACTCCGACGACGATGTTGCCCTTAGGTCTAGTTTTCGAATTACCATCGAAGAACATTCGCCATATATCATCATGAGAGGTTGCATGCGAGTCGGCGACCTCATCTGGATTTCTTCATATATTCTGGATGACTCCGAGCCTGGGTGGGCTGCTAAAAAGTCTGCCAGGGCTTGATCCTTAACAGCCTTTTGCGAGACGAAGATCATATGATAGGGGGACATCAATATTGCCCATGTAGCGAGGCGGGAGCTGAGTGCCCCTGGTTTCGTCATGAGGATCCTGAGAGGATTGACTCGTGAGATCACATGTATGGTTTGTCCTGTGATATAGTGCTGCGTCTTCTGAATGGCGAACACTAGGGTGAGGCATTCCTTTTCCACAGCGGTGTATCAGTGCTCTGGCCCAATTATCATTCGACTGAGGTAATATATGGCATGTTCATGGCCTGCATCGTTGTTTTATGCCAGCAGAGCCCCGAGGGAATGTTACATTGCTCGTACGTAGAGCAGGAATGGTTTTCCAGCAATCGAAGCCACCAGGACTGGAGGGTTCAAAAAATATTTTGAGGCTGTCGAAGGCACGTTGGCAATCTTCATCCCATACGAATGAGACGCCTTTCTTCATGAGATGGGTGAATGGTCGACATCGTCCGAAGAGATTAGAAATGAACCTCCTGATGTAAGCTAGCCTCCCTTCGAGGCCTCTAAGTTCACAGAGATTTCTCGGGGGACCCATCCCCATAATTGCTTTTGTCTTCTCAAGGTCTACATGGATACCCTGGGCCGTGATGATAAAACCCAAGAACTTTCTGCTGGATACGCCCAGGAAGGACTTTGTACGGTTTATTTTTAAATTGTGCACTCGCATCAGATTGAATACCGTCTTCAGATCCTGCAGATGGTCTCTCTTACAGTGACTCTTGACGGCGATATCATCAAAACACTCCACATTCTTACGCAAGTGGTCTCTGAAGATGATACTCATGGCTCTTTGATATGTGGCATCGACATTCTTTAAACCAAAAGGCATGAATGTGTAACAGTATGTGCCAATCGGTGTTCGGAATGATGTATGCTTTTTGTCGTCATGAGACATCTTGATTTGGTTGTACCTCGAGAAGCCATCCATGAATGACATACGTTCGAAGCCGCATGTGTTGTCGATCATGATATCTGTGATAGGGAGGGGGAATTCATCTTTTGGACATGCCTCATTCAGATTGTGAAAGTCGATGCAGATTCGGATCTTCCCGTTCTTCTTGAGGACCAGAACTATGTTGACGACCCAGTGGATGTTGCTCCTCACGAATAAAGCCGCTGGCTATTAGTTTGTTGACTTTGACTTCGATCGCATCCATGATGCCTGGGCGGAAGCGTCGCTGTTGTTGTTTGACCGGCTTTTCATCTGGCCGAATATTGAGTTTGTGGAGAGCAATATTGGGATCTAATCCCGGCATGTCTTCATAGCAACATACGAACACATCAATATATTCTTTGACAAGTTCCAACAGCGATTCTCGCTCTTCTTCTGTTAGGCTTTTACTGACGAAGATTGGTTTTGGAGAAGATTCGCTACCGAGATCCACCTGTATAACCTCATCTTCAGTAGGGGGTTCTCTCAGTTCAAACCGCTTTTCCCATTGTGCATCCAACTGTTGGGACCACGGCTCTAGTTTGAGGATTTCAGGAATGTCTTTATCTTCCTCATAGGCGTCGGCGAATGCCATGTTGACTGACAGGACTTGTCTGAATATGTCTCTGATGCTGGTATCCGAGTCAGAAGTTGGGGACCCGGTTGAATGTGACTGCCAGTCACATTCTTCATCTGAACTCTTAGGGGTCATCGTGGGTGTTACATACCCTAATCCACATCGAGTTTTGCTATAGTAGTCCGTGGTTTGCCAGCCGGGATAGGTGGCTTCAAAGGTAATCGTCGCCCGGTGTCGTAGTTCAAGCCTGGCGTAGTCTCCAGATCGTACCCTTGTTTTTGCATGAGATATTTGGATTGGGGACTATAAATATACAGAGGGAGTCTCCCGGTGTCTGACCCAAGGACGACTTCTTCTATGGTGAAGGGATGCGGATCGTCCTTCCGGCCGAAGATGATTGGATGATCCCCTCCCTCGATTATGCGGTAAACATCTTCCACTAGAATAAGCTGGATTGTGGTGTACACATTTTTCACCTATGTGTGTAGGTGAGTGCCTATACCATGTTCCATAGCATACATTGCACATAGCTTATTGAGCTTGAGGTAGTTCAAAGATAGCCCTTTATTGATGAAGTAAGTTATCTTTTCTAGGGGGATTACATCATCTGCGGAGGGAACATCAGTGTGGGCAGTCACATACTTGGCTAGCTCCGGTTCCTCTTCGGCTACCCCCAGTATAAACGAAGACTGAGAGGACGACCTGGGCAGCTTGATCGTCAGAGGTTCAGTTGGTAAAGCAGAGCGTGGAGTTGTTGGCAGGCTAGCGACCCCCAGCTTGATACTTAATATTGGGTGGGGAGTGGTTGGTTCGCTAGAAGTCCCAAAACCTGCATCGGGATGATAATTCTTCTTGGGAAGGCGTATCGTCATCGGCTTGTCGGAGGGATTGAGCGTCTCCGTTTGCGGCTGGCCGACTCTCGACAGCCTGATTGTCAGTGGCTCCGTTGTGGGTCTTGGCACTTGGCTAGACCTTGGCAGTCGGATTATCATCTGCTCTTCTTACACCGAGAGGCTGATTGCGTCCTTACGCAGAGTGGCTGTAAGGGGTGCGGACTTGCCCGGTTTGCGAGCTTGGAGGTCGATCGTCAGAGGTTCTTCTGATCCTGTGGCTGTCTCGATACGAGCTTGCACATCTCCTTCACCAAGGTATTTCTTCGACTTTTTGTACATGCAGGAGTCTAAGTAGTAGGATTCGACCCCTTTGAAGGGATCGATATCAGCAAATTCTTTCCTCACGAAGCCATGTTTGTCGACATATTTGAAGCACTGGTGCAGCGTGGAAGGCACGATCATATAATCGTATATCCAAGGGCGCCCCAAGAGGATGTTGTAAGAAGTATCTGCATCTATGACGTAGCAGGTGACTTCTGATTGGAGATCGCCAATCTGACACTTCAGACGAATCTTCCCAATTGGGTAGCTCCTGTCCGAATTGAAACCGTTGATGGCGGTGCTTGTAGGCGTCAGGCGATGCATTAGGATGCGAAGATGATGTAGCAGACCCTTCGAAATGATGCTTATGGAGGACCCAGGATCAATGTGCATCCGATCCACCTTTACGTCGCCGATGTATCCAGTGTAGTATAACGGGCGGTCGTGCAGGTTGGTTTTGATGAACATGTCCTGCGGGGTGAAGACAATGTTGGGCATCGCTCCCGTACAAGCGCTGTCTTGGAGATCTGCAGTCGGGTTTTCTCCCGTGAGGTTGACCTGAGCCAGGTATGCGTCGGCATTTTGGAGTGCATCGCTCAAAGCTGCACGAACATCTTTTGAGAGTCTCAGAAGCTCGTATAATGACAACTTGGTCGGTCTGTTGGCCAATTGTGCCAAGATGTCGAAGTTGTAGGGCTTCTCCATCCCCTACGGTACCTCTTTTCGGAGGGATTTGTCAAAGCGAGTCTCCTTCGGCCTAGGCGTGTCGGTCGTCAGAGGCTGAGCCGGTCCCGGATCATCGATTGTAGCAGGCTGATGATCTTCAGCCGAGTTATCAGCCATAGATTGGGATTGTGCCCCAGACCGAGTGACAACGGCTGTAGCTTCTTTAATATCTGTCGAGATTGTGCGGCATGACCTGACTTTTCCACTCTTCTTCTTGCGAATGGAAGATGGTGTGGGCTGAGTCACTTCCTTTACCAAGTCTGGATGGACCCACATGACCTTCCCTCGTGATGTGGTAAGGGGCACTAGTCCAGCAGCCTGATCTTGGGGAGGCGGAAGGTTAGCAATCTCCATTGTCGCCAGAGGGATGGGTACCACCCCATCTTGAGCCTCGGTTGGAGAAAAGCTGCCAAATTGTACTAACACCATATTGGCTGCCACAGTTACCTCTTCGAAGTCGATGGCCAGAGCGTTCGAATCGAAGAGATTTTGGATGTACCGTTTTAGTTGGTAGCAGTCGTGTGTGGCATGGTGGACGTAGCGGTGGTAATGGCAGTACTTTGGATTCTTCATGTCTGCCGGCCAAGGTTCCCGTCTTGGTGGAGGAATCTGAATTCTGTCTCCTTGTATGAGCATGTCCAAGATGGGCTTGACGTGACCGTCTTCGAAGGAGTAAGTGATTTACGGCTATTGTTTGTCTGCCAGCTTTGGCTCAGGTTTCTGTGTTGTATCGGCCACCATAGCCTGCTTACCCCTACTCTCCCGATTGTTGGAGGGGCTACCCCCATTATCGTTGTTGGTGTTGGGACGCTTGCCTTTGTTCTCTCCGTCCGAGATGTGCAATCCCAGTTGGCGAGCCTTCTTCAACCGTTCTTCGGCGCTAGTGGCACTGATGATAAACGTCTTCCAGTCCTTGAATTGACTTTCGTCCATCCAGAGAATGATTGTTGGGAGCAATCTTTTTTGGTAAATTTTAATTAGGGAGGAATCCGGATTTCCAAACGGCAGCTTCATCGCGGTTTGGCGAAACCGCTCAATATAATTCCTTGTCAGCTCCTTCTCCCCTTGGACGACGTCCATGAGGGTGGACATTGTGATGTCCTGCCCTACTTCATATAATCTCTCCAAGAACATGCGCTTGAAGCCGGCGAAGGAGTGGATGCAGTTGTCTGGCAGGTTGCGATACCAGTCGAAGGCGACTCCTTCCAATGCCCCGATGAATAATTGTGTGAGGATAGCATCATCATGGGGCAGATGGTCGGTGGTGACCTCGAAGTAAGTGATGTACTGACTTGCAAAGGTCTTGCCATCATAAGGATTGATATTAAACGGCTTATATCTTGGTGGGAATGAAACATCCCTCCAGGCAGCAGGGTACGGTTGTATTCTGAGGTCTTGAGAATTTTCATGAGCGTGAAACATGGCTCGGAGCTCCTGGACCTCTCTTCTCACTTCGCGGGCTTCATCCACGGCGGTGAGGGTCGTTCCTTCAGGAGGATTGTTGTCCGGGTTCGGTACCGCTGAATTCGAGTCCGCATTGACCGCGGGACCCGCGCTTGTTTTGCCAGGCATTCCTCCCTGCAGAGTTGGAAGAGCCGCTTTGATCTCATCTACAAACTTGACCAAGGCAAGCAGTATAGCCTCAAGAGTGTTGATGCGTTGGCGATTACTGGAACCACCTTGGTTACTCTCCGTCATGAATACCTTCCTTACGTGAGGAGAGATGGATGAAGCGGTGGAGGAAGCGCCCTCCGAATCATACCCCTGTAGTGAGAAGTCATCGGAATATGTGGGAATGTTCTCCTCTGGTTCGGACTCGGAAGGAACAGTACCCCCAATCTCCGAGTTCGCCTCGTCTTGGGAGTTGTGGATGTCGTCGGGGACGTCAGGGTTTGTTGCATCTGATGGGAGAGTTGTTTCCTCCGGCTCGTCTTCTTGGAACATCGGATTGTCGTGGAGGTTCGGAGGAGTGCTACCTCCAGTCCCAACAACCCCCAGTATCGTGGACGACGAATCTCCCACTGTAGCAAATTTTGTCTTAGAACGGGTGCCTTGGAAAACTTCGGTGGTGTGCACCCGCTTAGACGACAGTCTTTTGGTCAAAGTGGTTAAAATCTTCGGACTGGGAACATTTGTCTTCTTCCCTCTCCTTTCGGCGGGAACTTTATGAGCAGAGTTACAGGAGATGACGAGAAGTGCCTCGTCTTCTGAAGACGGCTGTTGCAGTCTTTGAAAGATGGACTGCCGATCTTTTTGCATTGTCGTGTTGTTGCAGCAGCAGTTGACGATGACTCAGGTGCAGTGACGTCTGTGGGAGGACTCTTTGCACCCCGGTGCATCTCTCTTTCCTTGCGTTTGTGGAGGATGGCCTCACGCAAGTCAGATGGGTCTGGATCGACCATATTCGCTCCCTGGATTTCGGGAGACTTTTGCGAACCTCTCTGTCCGTGTACCGCCGGGAGCTGGACTCGAGTGGTTCTGTATAACTTCCCATCTGAGGCCCACACAACAGTATGCGGTACGCTCGGATGGTCAGAGATCGGATCAGCGGACCGAGCTTGCCAAGCTCGCGCTGCCCTAGACTTCTTTGCTCTAGTGCGTAAGGGAACATAGTAGGAAGAGTCTAGGTGATGCTGGAGAGAGTCAGACATATCTTCTTGGGAGCACAAGAGATCAGGACCATAGGAGAGACGGTCGAAGACAGAGCCACGTGGAGTAGGCGTCGCGGCTGTCATCAATAACCTTCATGCGGCTGGTAGGCGTAGCCGCATAGGTTTTCTTCATGCGGCTGGGAACTTAGGCCGCATGAGTTTTCTTCATGCGGTTGGATGATCTGGCCGTATAGACCTTCTTCATGCGGCTGGCAGACTCAACCGCATAAGCATCCTGCATGCTGTTGGCAGACTTGGCCGCATGAGCGTTCGGCTTCTTCTTGGGGCGCGTAGAATCACTCTTTGTCCCTACAAGTCCAGCATCGTAGTGCTTTCCTCTGCCGGATATGGGGACAACAGAGTTCTCTACGGCTCGAAGTGGAGCTGTATGAGAGTCGTCTTCGCCGTCTTGGGTAGCCGAGAGTACCCCATCCAGAGCTTGTGGAGGAGCAAATGATTTTGGCATCCACTCGCAGCGAGCTTTCTTTGTGCGGGTTCGCTTCTGGATCGGGCCAGCGTCCTTCAGAGAGCATTTCATCAAACGCCTGTTGGTCGAAGCGGACGACCATCTTCTGTTGCGTGGAGCCAAGTTTGGCTGCATCCGATTGCGTCACCAACTCCTCAGCTGTGGAGAAGTTTGTCCCCAGCAGAGTCACCATCGTGTTTGCCATGAAATATAAAAGGACAGAACAATTATCGGAGGACTGGACTTTTACTTCACGTTACAAACTTGCTTGTACAAAGAAAGCCTAGGGACGAAAACCTAGGTACAGCAATCTAAGTACAGTTATTTATTTTAGATTCTAGGGGGTGACGATAGAGGCTCGGGAAAGTGACGGCCGCTCTGCCTTACTCCTCGGACGATCGGTATACAGCCTTGGCTCCAGATGATTGCTTGACGTTAAAGAAATGCTCTCTTTGCTCTCTCTCGGCTCTTTCTATCCAAGTATTCTGGTGCTCTCTGATCTAGAAAAAAGGGTCCTCTTCTCTGTAAGGGAATGGCACCTTGCTATTTATAAGAAGGGAATACAATCATTAGGGTTTGCAATGATTATCCCTTGAAGTGGCGGCGGCCTGTTGATTGATCAATCTGGGCCATTAATCTTGAGTGTGATGAATCTGGGCCATTTAATGTAGATTGCACCAAATCCTCTCAGTAATTAATGCTAATTAGAATAAATCTCCGTGATGATGATTTGCTGATGTCTGCGAATCTGAGTTTAATTCATTCTCCTGCCACGTGTCCCAGATTATTGGGATTTAACCCAATCTTTGATTACAGTAAATCTGGGAAATTGATTGGCTTTATGACACGTGTCCTGGGAGCCACTGAGGGGATCTGAGCCGCATGAGGATTGAGCCGCATAAGCCCGGCCAAGTGACAAGGTTGCTTGGGGAGTGGCCCCCGAACCTTCGAATCACATGATAATCTGGGCCGCATGGACGTATGTGGCTGCTGTCACGACCCGCACCCGGTTTTCGGATACGAGACGTGTCCAAGCCAGCCTACGCCACAGAGTCGGCGGTAGAACGCTGTCAAGCCCGCAAGAAATAATGCTCAAGAAGATATCATTTGATGCTCATTCACAAATCTACATTTATTACAAGAGTTACAACATTTATAAGATTTAAAGAAAAATACAAGATTTATAATTAATGAAAAGGAGTACAACTGTTTTTCTATTTCTAGGTCGTCTTCAGCATACCCAAGTCTTCCCCAGTGCTAACAATGATCGCAGCTAAACCTGTAAAATATTGGTTATCCAGTCAGGATTGGAACAAGTACACAAACCGACGACAATGCAAAAACACAATAGAATTGACAAGACATGAAAATAGCATATGAGAAATAAAACTGGAAGATACTGATGTCATAGCACGATAGAGAAATAAACAAGGAAAAGCTAATAAAAGACATCTATCTAAGTGGTGTGAAATATCTGTTCGCCATGTGGACGGCTAGGGGGTAAAATAAGGCACACTGCACGTGTCGTGCGCAGCGGCTAGCATTCAAGATTAGACATATTGGGAAATTTCTGGGTAGTCCACATGTATACTAAGATATTTCCCCTCCCGACAACTCCGTGTGACGAGCGTGTCAACAAGCAGCAAGATATATGTATAGACATGAAATGAAAAGACTACTATGAATCGGAAAGCAATCAGAAAGTGCACTTGCCTGAGGTCCTTAGCTGGAGAAACCAATACTGTACCACACGATGAGCCACAACCAAGCAAACATATATAGAAGTCTCCGGATGCCAACGTTCTCAGAATAGTCAAATTAGCTAGGATTGCCTATCCTTAAGTCCAATTCTGGACACAGGGGCAAAACGGTAATTTCGGGCAAAAACGATGTCCGCCGTTGGACCCGCTTTGCACCGAAAAGCGTGCCAGGGTCAATGGTCTCTAAAGTCATCAAACTATATGTCTACGGATCCAGTTTTTCGATACGAACCCAACCGTATGTCCAGAGTTGGATTCCGACGGGCCGTGCACAAAATCGCCCGTTGAGTGGAACCGCGGGGCCCGCAAAATGGTGATTTTGTCAACAGTCTCAGAATCAGACCAAACTTGGCATGCAGGACCAGAAAAACGATACGGTCCTGTTGGCGCAAGTTTCGTCTCGATCTGACGAACGTGCACAAAGTTATGACTGAATTTGTATTGGACGGATACGGGGCGATTCCGACGGATACGCGTCGAATTCGTCGCGCACACGCGACCAATTTGAATTCCGTCAAAGCCCACACGACCACGAAGCTGTTACGCAGCTTTCGATGTCTTCGGTGCGCGACCACGTCGTCCCGATTGGCGTGACGCATGTCGTGTGGAGTGTTTTCGATATTTTGAAAACAGATTTTTCGTGAACTTTGGGATCGAATATCTTTACATCCTGTGAATGAAAAATTAAACTAAAAGAAAGGATTTGAAGAGCTACATGTTGTCTTCAAATACTGTTCAGGGGGTTTATCAAAATGGTCGCTGGATTGATCGGGATCGATCCTCAAAAGTGGGTTCATGGACTGCAAATATCGTTCTGTTTTGGACAGATTTTTCGTCGAACTTTCGACTCGTTTTACGGCGTACATTACGCAAAATAAATCGAACTATTTAAAGGGTGCCGGAGTTGGTTATATAGAGATTGTACCAGTTTTTACGAAACGCGAAACGGTCGCTCGGTCGTTGCGTACTCGCGCCGCGAATTTGGGTTCGAGCAGCATGCTGCTGTTTCCCCTGTTCCGCACCGGTGCGCGCGTGTTCGCGCGCGGCCCTGGCCGCCGGCGATGACCCGCCGTTGCCGCGCGGCCGCCGGGGTGGTTCGCCCAGTTGGCGGGGTCGCCTGGATGGCGGCGCGCGTGTCGAGGGGTTAGGGTTTGTTGAGTTTCTCTCGCGCTCGCGCTCGTCTGTGCAGGCTTATAAGCAGAGTTCGGTTTTGCTTGGGCTTCGAGACTCGTGGGTTGGTGTGGGAAGGCTCGGCTGGACTAAGCTAAATATTAGCCTAAATGTTAGTTGTACTCGGATGGATGGGCCAGTGGGCTGTGTGCAGAGGGCTCGGGGAAAATCTGTTACTTCTTAACGCAAGTTGTGGGGGGGAAAACAAGTTACTGCCCGAGGGCTGGGTGATGGGGAGCTCGGCCTGGCCTTAGTTGGCTGGGCCTGGTTCTAGTTCTTCTTCTTATTTTACTTCTGTTCTCTATTAGTATATGTATATATTTATCCTATAAATTGTACCTAGAACCTATATATATGCAAGGATATTAAAGAATACAAATTTTTATACAAAATAATACCTGAAATAATTAATTACAATGATACAATAGATATTCAGTAATTAAATATTTATTATAGTTACTTATACTATTTATAGTATTTAGAGAAAAACAATACTAAAATATATACATAAATTTACACATGTATTAGAAAAATTATATATTAGCACTGACATTAAGAATCTACGTCAAACAATTTTTATAGCGTGTAAAAATATATTTCGATTTTACAAGAATTGTCATAATTATTTTAAGGTGATTTACAGGTATTTTAAAAATGTAAATACACATATACATTTTTTTTTATTAATCAAATTCTATAAGATATTCATAATTCTGAAATTATTTCTCCGAAATCAATAATTTAAATCATATTAATTAAATCGGAATCAATACATTATAGTCAGAAAATATTTAAATATAATTTAGATATTATCAAACAATTTAAGTCGTGGAAATCTAAAATCTAGAAATTAAATAACACAATTTCAACAAACTGTTTCTATTAAAATTAATTATGATTTTTCAAACCCTAAAATTAATATAGCTTTCGATTGATAAAGAAAATATTATCGTAATATTTTGTAAAAGTTTTTAAAGAGAACTTATTTTCCGAACAAGGCATGTAGAGTAAAATGATCAAATGCAACAATAATAAAAATTTTGAAATTTGGGAAGAGGAGTTACAAATCTACCCACCTTAGAAATAAATTCGTCCTCGAATTTCTAACTCATAATCATGCCAAAAATTAAAAATACAAGTCAAGGATTAAATCCACTATTACCACAATCTTCTCAAATTTAATTTATCAAAAATAGTTGTATCCTCCTTCTAGTCATTTTGTAACTACGAAACTACGAGGACTTCTACCCACCTTTGGTCACACTACTCCTCAAACTAAGATACTGAAATTTTCTAACTGGTTGCTAACAATCCTACCAACAATTATCTAAGCATAGGGTATCTATAATCCTCTTATATCTGTCATACAACCCAATATTTAATAAGCAATAATCTCATACAAGTAGCTAAGAATTTCTGATAGATTCTAATAAGCATGACCACTCGTCGCATCTAAAATAGGAGGACGGGATGATAAAATGTTTGAGAACAGTTATGAAGTTTCAAGAACGGTAAAGAGGATCTAATGATGCAGATAGAAAAAGAGTTTATAAACCATGATTTATTTTCCAGATTGGGCTACTATAGTCTAGTCACTTGCTACATCGAGGAGCCCTTCGTTACTTAGAGTGGCCTGCCATCTGTGCAATACCGAGGTCTCGTTCTCGAAATTCCAATTCAACCTAGGTTCCATAACGGAACGGAAATTGAGAAATCAAGATTGGGGTCTCAATAGGTTCTCTAATGGGACATCAGTCGTTGGTTGGATGAACATTGGATTCCAATCCACATGAACTGGGCAAGATCCCAATGGTAAAATAGTTCCTACTAGTTAGAGTATCCTAGAATAGGTTTCTACCCAAGGGGTTGAGCTAGCTATCCGTCAGGTTGGTTAGCTAGGTTCATGAAGCCCAAAAAATACACCTTCCGAGACTTTTGTATTTAGGTGGCACACGAGACCTCAATTGGGTGGCATACTGGTGACATGTGCGTAGTGGGCTTCGAGTAGATCACAACCGTATGTTGGATCGTAGGAATGGGGTCATGGTAAAGGTTCTAATGGAGGTTGGAAAGTGTATCGGTACTACGGTAGAGGTTACAACTAATCCTTTTTTCCTGAAAGTCGTACCCCAAAATAGAGTACAAGGGGACGGGTTTGAGTGGGACATGATATACCTAATTGAAGGTGGACTCGTCTAGATCTTACATGTGAAATCCGCTGGAAGGTAACAGCTGGTCTCGTGCTCCGAATAAATGGCACGGCCGGGGACTCAAAATAATCTAAATGGAAAGTGGAAGTCCATGGGGGCACTAATTGTCATGCTAATGGATATTATTCTAATCAAACGGTAATCTTGCATATCCTAAAATTTTAGAAAGCTTACAGTCTACCCACCTTAGAGGCTAGGATATGGGGGCAAGGTTTCTGTCACAGGACTGGCCGATGGTAGCTACACTTGCGTATACCACTATCATAGTCATGGGGGATACTCTATGTCTATCTATCAATTACGAGCTTTCGTCTGTCCAATCAGTGAAAGACGAAAACAAACAGGGTTCAAAAGAGATGTCACTGAACACAATTACATAGTTCAAGTACGAAGGTATAATTCAAAAGGAATTGTCAAAGCAGTCGTGGATGAGATCCTGGATATCTCTATATCTCAGTCCACGTAGGGTAATTAAATAATGAGCGAACCAAATGCATCGTAGTTGATCAGACCGTGATACAATGATTCTGATTAGACAATATGTTAGCGGGCGTCCCCAATGAACATATGTCTTGAAGCAAGCTCGATAAAAGATTAAGCTTGCGAAAACTAGGCTGTAACAGCTGTATTGGTCAGATAGTCAAAATATAAGTAGGCGAGATTTTTGGAAAGGAGGCACAAGTAAATCGAGTTTTAAGAAAATCAAAATCTAACTCGAGACTTGTACACGAATAACAGAATCAGATATTAAACTAACCCTTACAGCAAAACAAAATTTAAAATAGACAATTATACCTTATGATAGAAGATTTATATCTAATACAGCAAAAGAATATTAAACAGTTCATTAAAATTAACGCCTTAATTCTAGGCAAGTCCAACTTACCAGTGAATAGTGGATCCATATTGGATCATAATGTCATATCAAGGTAAGTATGTATCTATAAGGTTCTAGCAAGCAATCAGAAATTTCTAAACTGTAAGGCCTATCTAGCATCCTTAACTACCCAACGGTCAATTAATAAGGGACCCTTATCCTAGTTGTTCTCTTAAATCATTTTAATCCTAGCTTGTGAATGAGCATTTCTTGGTTGCAGGCTCGCAATAGTACGACTAACGTACCATCACGAGTTCGCAATCTTTTGCGAAAACTGACCTGCATGGGCCACCACAAAAACTTGTCACGACCCGCACCCGGTTTTCGGATACGAGACGTGTCCAAGCCAGCCTACGCCGCAGAGTCGGCGGTAGAACGCTGTCAAGCCCGCAAGAAATAATGCTCAAGAAGATATCATTTGATGCTCATTCACAAATCTACATTTATTACAAGAGTTACAACATTTATAAGATTTAAAGAAAAATACAAGATTTATAATTAATGAAAAGGAGTACAACTGTTTTTCTATTTCTAGGTCGTCTTCAGCATACCCAAGTCTTCCCCAGTGCTAACAATGATCGCAGCTAAACCTGTAAATGTTGGTTATCCAGTCAGGATTGGAACAAGTACACAAACCGACGACAATGCGAAAACACAATAGAATTGACAAGACATGAAAATAGCATATGAGAAATAAAACTGGAAGATACTGATGTCATAGCACGATAGAGAAATAAACAAGGAAAAGCTAATAAAAGACATCTATCTAAGTGGTGTGAAATATCTGTTCGCCATGTGGACGGCTAGGGGGTAAAATAAGGCACACTGCACGTGTCGTGCACAGCGGCTAGCATTCAAGATTAGACATATTGGAAAATTTCTGGGTAGTCCACATGTATACTAAGATATTTCCCCTCCGACAACTCCGTGTGACGAGCGTGTCAACAAGCAGCAAGATATATGTATAGACATGAAATGAAAAGACTACTATGAATCGAAAGCAATCAGAAAGTGCACTTGCCTGAGGTCCTTAGCTGGAGAAACCAATACTGTACCACACGATGAGCCACAACCAAGCAAACATATATAAAAGTCTCCGGATGCTGAAATAAATAGTACCAACGTTCTCAGAATAGTCAAATTAGCTAGGATTGCCTATCCTTAAGTCCAATTCTGGACACAGGGGCAAAACGGTAATTTCGGGCAAAAACGATGTCCGCCGTTGGACCCGCTTTGCACCGAAAAGCGTGCCAGGGTCAATGGTCTCTAAAGTCATCAAACTATATGTCTACGGATCCAGTTTTTCGATACGAACCCAACCGTATGTCCAGAGTTGGATTCCGACGGGCCGTGCACAAAATCGCCCGTTGAGTGGAACCGCGGGGCCCGCAAAACGGTGATTTTGTCAACAGTCTCAGAATCAGACCAAACTTGGCATACAGGACCAGAAAAACGATACGGTCCTGTTGGCGCAAGTTTCGTCTCGATCTGACGAACGTGCACAAAGTTATGACTGAATTTGCATTGGACGGATACGGGGCGATTCCGACGGATACGCGTCGAATTCGTCGCGCACACGCGACCAATTTGAATTCCGTCAAAGCCCACACGACCACGAAGCTGTTACACAGCTTTCGATGTCTTCGGTGCGCGACCACGTCGTCCCGATTGGCGTGACGCATGTCGTGTGGAGTGTTTTCGATATTTTGAAAACAGATTTTTCGTGAACTTTGGGATCGAATATCTTTACATCCTGTGAATGAAAAATTATACTAAAAGAAAGGATTTGAAGAGCTACATGTTGTCTTCAAATACTGTTCAGGGGGTTTATCAAAATGGTCGCTGGATTGATCGAGATCGATCCTCAAAAGTGGGTTCATGGACTGCAAATATCGTTCTGTTTTGGACAGATTTTTCGTCGAACTTTCGACTCGTTTTACGGCGTACATTACGCAAAATAAATCGAACTATTTAAAGGGTGCCGGAGTTGGTTATATAGAGATTGTACCAGTTTTTACGAAACGCGAAACGGTCGCTCGGTCGTTGCGTACTCGCGCCGCGAATTTGGGTTCGAGCAGCATGCTGCTGCTGTTTCCCCTGTTCCGCACCGGTGCGCGCGTGTTCGCGCGCGGCCCTGGCCGCCGGCGATGACCCGCCGTTGCCGCGCGGCCGCCGGGGTGGTTCGTCCAGTTGGCGGGGTCGCCTGGATGGCGGCGCGCGTGTCGAGGGGTTAGGGTTTGTTGAGTTTCTCTCGCGCTCGCGCTCGTCTGTGCAGGCTTATAAGCAGAGTTCGGTTTTGCTTGGGCTTCGAGACTCGTGGGTTGGTGTGGGAAGGCTCGGCTGGACTAAGCTAAATATTAGCCTAAATGTTAGTTGTACTCGGATGGATGGGCCAGTGGGCTGTGTGCAGAGGGCTCGGGGAAAATCTGTTACTTCTTAACGCAAGTTGTGGGGGGAAAAAACAAGTTACTGCCCGAGGGCTGGGTGATGGGGAGCTCGGCCTGGCCTTAGTTGGCTGGGCCTGGTTCTAGTTCTTCTTATTTTACTTCTGTTCTCTATTAGTATATGTATATATTTATCCTATAATATAATTGTACCTAGAACCTATATATGCAAGGATATTAAAGAATACAAATTTTTATACAAAATAATACCTGAAATAATTAATTACAATGATACAATAGATATTCAGTAATTAAATATTTATTATAGTTACTTATACTATTTATATATTTAGAGAAAAACAATACTAAATATATATATAAATTTACACATGTATTAGAAAAATTATATATTAGCACTGACATTAAGAATCTACGTCAAACAATTTTTATAGCGTGTAAAAATATATTTCGATTTTACAAGAATTTTCATAATTATTTTAAGGTGATTTAGTGGTATTTTAAAAATGTAAATACACATATACATATTTTTTTATTAATCAAATTCTATAAGATATTCATAATTCTGAAATTATTTCTCCGAAATCAATAATTTAAATCATATTAATTAAATCGGAATCAATACATTATAGTCAGAAATATTTAAATATAATTTAGATATTATCAAACAATTTAAGTCGTGGAAATCTAAAATCTAGAAATTAAATAACACAATTTCAACAAACTGTTTCTATTAAAATTAATTATGATTTTTCAAACCCTAAAATTAATATAGCTTTCGATTGATAAAAGAAAATATTATCGTAATATTTTGTAAAAGTTTTTAAAGAGAACTTATTTTCCGAACAAGGCATGTAGAGTAAAATGATCAAATGCAACAAATAATAAAAATTTTGAAATTTGGGAAGAGGAGTTACAGCTGCATAACGGGAAACTCCTTCGTGAGCCGCATGGAGATGGTCCTCGTGAGCCGCATAGGGGAGCGTCTTCTTGAGCTGCATAGAGGGAGCCTCCGCTTGAACCGCATAGGGTTGTTTCGATCTGGGCCGCATAGGGCAACTTCGGCCTGAGCCGCATGGGGAGTCTCCGCTTGAGCCGCATATGACTGTCCACGCGTCTAGGCTGCATGGCATTTTCTGGATCTCGGGGGATTGTGTTAGAGATCTCCTTCGTTTCCCTAGGAGTCTGTCATTATGACAGAGTCATAATTATATCTTTGTGTCAGGGCTGTCGTCTTGTCAGAGCTGTCAGCCGTTAAGGCAATTAATGCAGCAAGGGAAAAGTTGTTTGTATGCTACGTGGCACTTCTCTTTGAACCGCATGGAGATCATAGAGCCGCATAGTCCCTTGTGCCGCATGAATCTTTGAGCCGCATGGGCTTTCTGAGCCGCTTGGGGTTTCCTGGCCGCATGGATCTTTCTTTATTATTTTCCTGCTTCTACAGTCTTGAATTGGGTCACTTGGTGATCAAAGTAGCAAGGGCCGCGAGGCGGCGATACGGTTTAGTCACCCTGAGTTGCGAGGCACGGCACGATAGATTTCCGGCACGATCACATGGAAATGGAGCCCCATCGCGTAGTTGCATCTCTGATTTTGGGCCGCAAGGCAAACACGACTTGATAGGTTAACGTTGTTGATACAAACAAGGGATGGTCTAGAGACACAAAATAGGCCACGGCGTCGGTCCTAAAACTGATCCTAAGGCAAAAGTAGAAAGACAATCATAAAGGGGACTATGTTGCACAAAAGTAAATCAAACGTGGTTTTGTATGGGTGAGCGAGGAGCTTATTCTACCAGTACAGTTGAGTACTGACACCCACATAGTTTCCATGTGCAGGCACAGGTAGAAGCTCATGGTGCGGAGCTCGCTTGGATGCGTCGAGGCACGAAGTACCTTGGCGATTCGAAGCGTGCGGCCGCATGGAGTCAAGACTTATACGGGACATAATATATGGACGTCGCCTTCCGAAGCATCTGTTGGCTCAAGACTTGTATTTGAGAGATGAGAGAGAGCTGAGTGACTTGTAATGTGAGATGAGTGAGCTTGAGAGACTTGTAATCTTGGCCTTGCGCCCACTGTAACCTTTGTTTCAATATCAATAAAGAGCTTCTTTTGAGAAACTTGTGTTTTGTTCTAAAAATTCTGCTGCTATTATTCAATGTCTCTGCTTGGGACTTCTGTGCAACGACCCCGTCGAAGCCGCTAAAATCGGTCGTTATGGAACCCACATTGTACGAGCGCAATCTAGGCTCGTGCGGCATCATGCCTTAGCCAGGACGATCGCTCATACGGGAGCGGAGCGTGACATAATGGTATCAGAGCACGGCTTTACGTCCTTGGACTACCGATTGAATTCTTTAACTCAGTTGTTCCACAAACTCTGAATGTTGCTTCCGTAAAGTTGATATCGTTGGTGCGCTCTCTCTCAAATGTCCCACGGATGTCCATACAATAAGTCTAACTATTTTGCAAAATATAAGAGAACAGTTTTTGACAAAACAAAAATATGGTTCGCGTAAGCACGGTTGGCTAAGTCGGGCTGGGCATATACACCAAAAGTTGCGTCGACCTTAGAAAAGTCGAGTGCGGGATTCGCAATGTTTCAAGCAAGAATGAGTTGAACTCGATTGAGTAAAATGAGATGACTATCGATAGGGGTGCTATCAAGCGACGATAATGTCGGTGAGATATAGATGAGCGTGCTTGGAATTCGAAGAATGGTTCAAACGGGATTTGAAGAAGTGAGTTTGATTCGAATGAAAGTTTTAAGGATTTGTTGAATGACTTCATCCCTGAGTGGTGTGTGCGATAGCCTCAGGGATGTCGATCTATCGATTGAGGAGGGGCATCGATGAGTCTATCAGCAAGCGTCACATGTATGCAAAGCCGTAGATTGAGTATCATTGAATAAGTTGTAATCTTGAGATTTGACGATGTGGATTCGGACAACCTAGAAATTGACGCGCACGAAACGTGCACGAGATTAAGGATTACGCGAGTATGAAACGTGAAAATGATTGAGTAGGTGAAATCGAATCGAGAAAAAGTTAAGGTGTAGCGAATGGATAACTTGATCGAGTAAATTGATACGGATATTGTACGAAAAGTTAGCACGACAGAAAGTAGCGTGCATGAAAAGTTTAATTCGAATATTTGCGAATGGCCCTGAGGATTGGAATAGATGTTGCTCGATGATTTGGGTTAGCAAGGAACGATGTGATTTGAAGAAAAACGTTGGTCGATGACTTAAGATAGACGGGTGAACGATACGTAATTTGGGTTTGAGGAAATTAATGTTGTGAACGATTCGAGGGATAATGATCGAACTTGAAATAGGATGTCGAGGAGATTATCCAGTCGGACGATAGCATCATTCGCACGACTCAAAATTGGTTGCAAAGGAAGATCGTCAGGTTACGCATATCGTCGATGGTATTGAGGCGTATCAGATCGATATACGAATCGGGGGTACTCTGACTCGGCGAGTGACGGTCGTACAAGTGTTATTGTTCGGTTGGATGCTATACTTAGGATTTTAATTGAGATGAACGTTGGATGAAAATGATTGTGTCTTGATGGTTATGCGGATAACCACAACGTCGACATTCTTGTCTTGTACGAGCGTAACTCCAGCCTCGCACATGCGTCACATCGAATTTGGGGCGATCGTTCCGTGTGAGCGCTGACATGGTGATTCATGTCGCGGGAATGATCTAACTCGAAAAATCAAGACGCGACAACTTCGATTGTCTCGACTTGTTGGTTTGATGCGAAGGAAAATTCGAGGATGTTTGGACTTGCGATTGATGAATGAAATAAACTTGAGGATTGAGTAGGTCCAATCCGTGCATCGATAATAAACTAGTCTAGACACAAAACAAGAGTTACGTCCCGATGAGGATGATTACCCCGCGGGAGCGTGCATGGTGATTCATGCACACCGTAGATAATCTAAATCGCGTGAGATCGGGGTGCAACATACTGTTAAGTTAGACGACCTTGTGATCGATTACGTGAATTGATGAATGACTTAGGGAGTATGAAATGTGAATTATGGTTTAGCGATGAATTGTGTGTAGCGTGCTTGACTTGAGAAGGATTGATAGGTGGATTATGTCGAATGTGTTCGAAGAGATAGACTATACGAAACGGCTTGATGAACTAACGATATTGATATGACGTAGAAATCGGTTGAAACGTGAATTATCGTAGGATGATCTTGCGAATGACTCGGACCCGTGCGACGAATGTTGGGATGTGTGTAGGAAATCTATGCTCGAAGTTTATAAAAATCGGAGTGATGCGAGCTTGGGTAGAAAAACCCCGTACTATCAACTTGGTTTGACCTTAGGATGGGGTCTGTGTTGATATCGTTATTTGGAAACTATGATTCCAATACTGATGGAAAGATATAGCCAAAGCGGTTAGGCAGACGTCCGAGTGCCAAGTGGTACGATTTGTGGAGGCACCACTCGTGAGTCTCGGCTGACATGCACGTATATCAGGGACGCCCGAATATGTGCACGATCCGACTCGAGTGGTGATGGCGGATTCTCTATAACGAGGCTTGGCTGAAATGCATATATTTTGGGGACGTCTGGAATATGTGCACGATCCAACTAAGTGATACGTTAAATCAAGTGAGACTTGAGGAACGGGAAAGTGTCAAGGATTTTGAGATCGTGAGTTTAGAAGAAAAGATTATGGGTAGCACGAGCGTGGCTCGGATTTGAGAAAATGCATAGGAGTAGTATGTGCGAGAGTTCTTGAATGTTGAAACCGATCATAAGTCGATAAGTGTACTCAGTTAGTTTCGAGGATAAAAATTTTTCTGAGTGGTGTATGATGTAGTGCCCCGTCCCGTTCAGTCAATCGGAGGAATCGAAATGCCAACGAAGTTCGGACTTGGCCTTGCAACGGAGACTTGAAGACATCGCTCAGGTAGGGTAGTTTCGGTGAACTTGCCTCATCTTAGCCTTCACATAATAAATCGCATGTTTTCAACTTGCACGAGTAGGCTTGATAATAAAAGAGATGAATCAACATAGATAACAGAATAATCCCGACGGGTCGAATTGAGTTAGAATATGGAAAGGTCCAACGGTCGGCTTAGAGTTGGTGCACGACGTGCTTTGAAAATGACACTCGGTCCTTCGTTCCGTGGCTTGGGAGAAGGAAAGTTGGTATTCGACACAAAGCTCAGAGTTAGCCTAGTCATAGGTGTTGCCCACATAAATGCTTCATAAAGCATGAACGGTTCCATCGTCCAAAGGCTTAGCATAGCCCTGACCCCCCATGAGTTAAGTTGCGTCGCATGGCTGCTGGCGTAAGTCTAGGCACCCAAATGATATGGTCGTTCAAAGTTAAACGCATGCACGGCACGTTTTTGCAATGAGGCTTGACGTAACCTTTGCTCGTCGATTCGTTGTGCGTTAAGTTAGGCCAGTTATGTTAGGCTATCGGAGTGGTAGCAAGCACGGTCCTACGAGTTCTATGGTTGGATATAACCACATAGTCTTACGGTCTCAATGCCCATAATATAAAGTATGACTTGGGCAATAGCGTCGCATAGAACGTAAGTCGGTTTGAGGCACGATGCACGGACTTAGCGCTAAGGCATGAACTACGGTTGATTTAATGAGTTTTGGAGAAAGGACTATCGAATAGGCATTCATGAGTTGAATGAAATGATATGGTAATATGGAAAGAATGCTCGCGACCGTGGGCCATCGAGGGGTCTCAAATGATAGAAGTCTTGAATGTGGAACTCAAAAGATAGTAAAACAATGAAAGTAAAGACAAATAAAACGGTCCTGAAATGAGAAAGTGGGTCGAGTCTGCATGGTCATTGGACAACTTGTGTACCGGTGCATAAGAATTTGATTTTGTTCCTCAGACGGTACCCGCGGCTACGGGGGACTGGTCTGGCCTAGGAGGAATACGTGCTTACGGGACCCTTGGATGGTGTGCGGCCTGACCCGAGGGGTACGTCGTAGAGCGGTATTAGGGGAAATTCGGTAAGATCACGCCTCATTATTGATGAACGTACCCACATATCCAATGAAGGTCTAAGATAGCTTGTCATGCTAGTGACCAAGTTCATATAGATGTCGGCATGATGGCGGCAATCCGCGAGAGTGCCTTTGGATTGAGTCGAGTATTGAGTGCGCTATATCAAGGAGTCGAGTTGAAGGTGTGTGCACAAGTTAAAAATACAATGTTGGGCCTAAGATTTGGTTTCAACGTAGGTGTCGTGCTTCGGCACGAGATGTGGCGTCGAGTTTTATGTTGTCGGTATATAAGTTGCATAGTTATGATTGAGTTGTCTTGAGTTTAAGTCGGGAACGCCGCAAGGCAAAGTCGATCGAGTGATACTTAGCTACAAGTCTTGAATTGGGTCAGTTGGTGATCAAAGTAGCAAGGGCTGTGAGGCGGCGATATGGTTTAGTCACCCTGAGTTGCGAGGCACGGCACGATAGATTCCTGGCACGATCACATGGAAATTAGCCTCATCGCGTAGTTGCGTATCTAATTTTGGGCCGCAAGGCAAACACGACTTGATAGGTTAACGTTGTTGATACAAGCACGGGTGTAGACCTTTAAAAAATGAAAGTCACAAGTTGATCAGAACCAGTCCAATAGTCACGCTGAGTTGATCAGGACAGAGTCAAAAGTCACACTCAGTTGATCCAGACAATATGAACAAAGTCACGCTGAAGACAGCTCATCATTTGTCAGATAGTAATTATGACTGACAGCACGACAGTCGAAGAATATCTCTTCATATGCCACGTATGCACAGAACTCGAGAGATCACCCGTCTATTGCGTGACTTTCGAAATCTTCTTCACAAGACTCAACCTTCGTCGAGTTGGCGTACCAAAAGGGTTTCTTGTCATTTAATACGACTGACAAAGAAATCACTGTCAGAGTTTTGTGTCAGTCGAGGCACGCCAAATCAAGACAGCTGGCAGTCTTATCTCAAGTCTGCGTGTATTTGTGATCTTCATCTCAAGTTTGCGTGGATTCTGAAGTTTTCTTTCTCAAGTTTGCGTCGATTTTGAAGCTTTTTGCCTCGAGTCTGCGTGGATCCTGAAGCTTCTTGCCCCAAGTTTGCGTGGATTTTGAAGCTTTTCTACACCGAGTTTGCGTAGATTTCGTCTTCAACAAGTCTGCGTGGATTTCATCAAATTGGAGTACGTGGCAGCCATGCCACTGATCTCTCGCCTGCGTGTCCTGTAACTTGCACATGACCCATGCATGATTGCCATGTTTCCAACAGTTACAGGCCACGTCCAGTAACTGCTCACAACCTTGCGTATGTTGAATCCTGCGTGATTTTTAACTAGGCATAGGTTGTGAAGTCAGTTATTTTTGACTCTATAAATAGAGTTCTTTTTTTCATTCATTGTACAGATACATTGATATCTACTGTCAAAATTTTGAGAGCTTTTCTTCTTCGCATAGTCCAAGGGATAAAGCGATCGTCTTCTAGATCGGATTCCTACAGTTGTAATTTTCCCAGAAATACAACAAATAAAGAGAATTTCTTTATGGAAAATAAATTGGCGACTCTGCTGGGAAAACCATCTCCTCTTCTGAGATGGCAACAACTCAATGCGACACTTCGTCAGTCGGCTCGACGAAGAAGGTGATGATCAAATTCGATCAACTCGCCTATGAAGAAATGCAGCGGGCTAAGGGTGGCAAGCCCACTTCAGCCTCCATCACTACTGCCAAGTCGAAAGGACACTCTGTCTATGTCCCTAAGAATCAGTTGGCAGCCAATGGTGAAGTCTCTGCCACAATGTCTACTCCTAACACTGGCAAGAACTCTACTGCAAGCACGCACACTCTTGTGCGCTCGAAGATGACAGTAATTGAAAGTCACGCTGACAGTACTGGCTCCTTAGCCAAATCGTTCCAGCGTGCAAATTCAACTCTAAAAGTCATGCTGACAGTACTGGCTCCTTAGCCAAATCTGTTCCAGCGTGCAAATTCAACTCTAAAAGTCACGCTGACAGTACTGGCTCCTTAGCCAAATCTGTTCCAGCGTGCAATCACAAAGTCAATAATCACGCTGACAGTACTGGCTCCTTAGCCAAATCTGTTCCAGCGTGTAATTCTAAAATCAAAAGTCACGCTAACAGCTCTGGTTCTTTAACCAAGTCTGTTTCAGCGTGTATTTCATCCAAGAAGAATGGCTCTTTAGCTATCTTCTTCTTTACCAAGTTCTACTAGAACTGGGGGTGGTCTTCCACACAAAGTTCCTTCGAAAAGGAATAACTCTTTAGTTGTTTCTTCTGCTCCTGTAGTTTTTACTTCAGGAACAGCTTCGACTGACAATTTTGTTAGTCAAAGGAAAGGAGATAGTCTCTTGACTACTCTTCCTTCTGGACATTCCATGTCTCAAAATCTGAATGAGTCTAAGAAGAAACATTCCTCAATGTCTTCTTCTATGACTTCTTCAAATTGGGCACAGAATTTGTCCATAAAAGAGGGCTGTTACCAACTCCTAATCAAAAGGATGGTTCAACTCTTCCTTCTCTGCAGATATCCAGATCAATGGAAGGAAAACTCCATGTTTCCAAAATTAATGTGTTACCTTCACTGATTTAAGAACAAAACTTAGCACTTCTGGTGTTAAGAAACCACACCAATTGGATATGAAGATAAAAGATCCAGATGCAGAGTATGCAAGAAACTATGTGGCTCATATTAATTATTCTCTATATAATTAAGAGCCATCAAGACCCAAGAACAGAAATATACTCCTCAATCTTCACAAACAGATTTACGAGAATATCTTCAACAGAAGATAAGGAGTAATTCTATGTCAAAAGATCATGCTGAATGTGACTTCCAGCCAAGAGTCATAATTCAGTGCAGATGTCAATCAATGGTTCAAGATCATGGTGATCATGAATGTGACTTCCAGCCAAGAGTCACAATGTAATGCAGATGTCAAACTAAACGACAATCTGTCTTCAATCGGATTCAGTGGGAACCTATGCCTGATGGAGATGAGCCTTTGTTTGCTTCTATCAACATGACCTATCGGGATACTAGGGGTAGAACTGATAGTCCAGATGGAGTATATAGAGGCACCAGAGCAAGAGTTCTAGCCTCTAGTCAAAGAAATTTGATCTCTGAAGATGATTCTGAATTTTGGAGAATCTAATTTTCCACCTCTTCCTACTGGGGGTAGTTCTCCTCTGAACGACTTTGATGCACGAAGCAGTAATTCAGAGCATACAACATCCACTAATTTATCAATAATCCCTCGTACTGTCACGACATATATGGTGGATGGGAATACTGAATTGAACAATGAACCTTCTTCTTCAGTGACTCCTCAGGACCAAAGAATTGCTCTTTGGAACAGCAAATGAAGTCTATGGTTGACACTATGAAGTCAATGTATGAACTCATGGCAACTCAGTTACAAAGTCGACAGACTGTACCAGATGCCATACCAGTTGACACTGATATAAGTCCAGTACAAGTTCCTCCAGCAGTACAATCCAATACTCCTGGACCAGCTCAACCAAATCCTAGTCTCTCTGGAGCTGGGGGTAGTGCTTACAATGCTGTTCCTCCTCCCAACTACTCTCTACAAGCTACAACTCCACAATCTTCGGAGTTGCTAATGAAGAATTGAGGAATCTCAAAACTCAATTCGAGGCATTCAAACAGAAAGATGGTTTACAAAGATTAGGTATCAAGCAACCTTATCCGATAGAATGGAAGCAAGTATCGTATCCTCCTAAATACAAGCCTCCTACTATTTCATTCTATGATGGAACCACTTTTCCAAGTCAGTTTATTAATCACTTTGAAGTGATGAATGATCAACTGCAACCAAGGGATGCCCTCCTTACTCAGGTAGGTTTATTGGATGTCTCAAGGAAACGGCTTATGAATGGTATAGAAGTCTCTCAAATGGGTGTATTACCTCATTTGCTGGTTTCAAACAGATATTTCTTGAAAGGTTCTACGAAGGGCTCAATGACATGACTATGTCTGCTCTTATTAGAATCAAGTAGAAAAATAATGAAACTACAGAGGATTACATTGAGCGGTTTCGAAGAGAAGCTCTGAAGATGCCTCTTGGATTCCTGATGCTGTCACCATTGGCACATGCAAATCAAACTTGTTGCCAATCATCAGCATGTGGACGGGGTCCACCCAATTTCAAGACTGGCCTTCTTTCATAGTCAGTGCCAAAGCTGCAGAAATTAGTGCTGAAACCTTCAAAGGTTTAGGAGTGCAGATGACTCCTAAAGAAACAAGTCAAGGTGCTAATAATAAAAATAATGCTCGCAAGGGAAAATAAACTCTTGAAGTTAATCTTCAAAGCAAGGATGCATCAAATGTTCAAACTCCTGCCTCTACTACTCAACATTCAAGAGCAACTCGCCCCAAAAAGAATATTCTTTTGACGACGACGATGTCCTTGGTATCTTTGAATGTCTGCTGAAGGGTAATAAAATACAATTACCTGAAATCAAGAAACCTGATGAAGCTGGTAAGATAGATCATCCCAAATACTGTCCATATCACATAATGCTGGGTCATACAATTCGTACATGTTATGTACTGAAAGGAAAGATCCAAGAAATGATTAAGTCTGGAGCTATCTCTCTTACTCCAAAAGAGAAGGCTGTCACTTCTAATGTCGTCTCTATGCAATTTGGAGATTTCCCTCCTCAACTCCTGGAAAGTGGAATTGTTCCTATTCCCAAGGCAACTCTTGAAATAGTGAATATTTCTCCTCCACATTCTGAAGGATTAGCACCAATCACTTTGGAGACTGGAGAAATCATGTGGATTCATCCTGATCTAGTGGCAGACTTTGAATCTCCTTCTCCTCAAAGGACTACTTCTCGAAAGTCCAAGAAGGCTGGAAAGATTAAATCATGTCATATGACGTCTATTGGATCTACCTCTGACACAGAGCCAAAAGAAAAAGAAGAAGCACTTGCTAGTGCTACTCGAACAGGAAAACCTTATCTAAAGGATTATTCCAAGAATCCTGAAGATACTCCTGATATCCCTCCAGCTGATAAAGGTGCTCCTAATGTTCCTCCTGAAGAAGAATCATCTACTGCACCTGTCCCTTCTACTACACCAGCTGAACCTGTTCCTCCCAAGTCCACAGCTCTTGAGAAAGGCAAGCAACAGGCTCGGTTTGATAAACCAATCAAGAAGTCTCCTTCTTTTGGACTTCAAAAGCCTTACAACTTCGATATTTTGGCTCAACTTGCTAATACTGCAGCTAGAATGTCTCTATTTGAACTTCTACGTCTTTCTAAAGAGACTCGGGAGACGTTAAGTGAAGCACTTCTACAGGCTGAGTCTTGTCTTGCACAATTGAAGAAGCCAGATGCAGAACCTGCCACTTGTTTGCATTGCAACAGTGTACTGGAGATTATCCCAAATATCACTTTTACACAAGACGACATGACTAGAGGATAATCGACATGACCGGCCTCTCTACTACACTGGTTATATCGATACGATGAAGATAGATCGTATCCTTATCGATCCAGGGTCTGCTATAAGCATAATGCCAAAGAGTCTGTTGGATGAACTAAAAATCCCTCTTCACAAGCTTTCCAAGACGGTTACTACTATCCTGGGATTTAATCAAAGCCGAAGCGAGCCTTTGGGAAAGATTCATCTGAAGCTTCAAATAGGCGATTTCAGATCTAAAGTCACTTTCTATGTGATCGAGATCGTGGGATCCTATAATCTTCTTCTAGGGAGGCCATTTCTTCATGAAAATAATGTGGTTCCCTCTACTCTTCATCAGTGTTTTAAATACATTGACAGCAATGGAAGAGTACAAAAAGAAGTTGCTGACATAAATCCCTTCCATGGAGTTGAAGCTTATTTCAATGATTCCCGAATGTACAAAGAAGAATATACAAGGGTCATACAAGCCATGGAGAAAGAGGATGCACAAAGTGAGACCTTAATAATTCCTGTTAAAGGTCGAATTACTCAGCAACAATCTCCCAAACCCTCTGGAGAAAACTCTTTCATCATTCCAGTGAGTGGACGGATCTCTCCGTTACCTCAGTCGTGTACTCAAAATACACTGATCATTCCTGTCAGGGGGCGTATCCTGTATCTTCACAGGATACTATGCTAATTCCAGTTGAAGGGCGGACTACTCTTCCATCTCAAACTTCAAGGGAGCTCACCTCTTCTGAGCCGTTTGTTATCGATCTTAATCGAAACAAAGCTTCTTTTCTCCCCTTTTAGTCATTGATTTGGCTAAAATCTCTAAGGCTCAGCCTTCTCCCAATGTAAATATTGCTGCTTTTACATTTAATGAAAAGTCTCCATCTTTGCAGTACGTTGAGGTGTATAATTATGTTCATGGTTATTTACATCTGTTAGATGACTTGAACACAATAACCATAGGAGTTGTACAGAATGTTCATACAGATGTATCCCTAGAACCAGTACAATCTTCATACTTTCTAGTTCCCAGCAGAAAGCCAGGAGACATTCCAATATTTTTTACAAAGGGCCCCAAAGTCCTTCTGATTAAGAAGATGATGACAAAAATGATGATACTGGAAGATTACAACTACGTCGTTATAGTCAGCAATCTAAAGACATCATCAAAAATATGGGCTATGACTTCAGGACTGGCCTCAATGATGGAAAAGGAAGAAAAATGCATGTTCGGATTCCTCCTTTGAAATATGGAAGGACGAAATGCGGATTGGATTACATTGCTTCTACTCATTTTATCAATATTGTCTGTAAAGATCCTGAATCGGACGAAGATAAGAGATCTGATTCTTCTAGTACTACTTCTTGGGATTCCGATACAAGTATCGGGGACTTCTACTGCAACATTCTGTCTTCCAACATGGTTTCTATTGACCATTCTGAAGAAAGTGATGAAGACGAAGAAGAATTTGAAATCTCCCCCGAATCAGAACAATGGGCTCAAAGGTTAGATAATCAATGGGAGTTCCGATTTGAACAAAAGAACCTCTGACTGAAGATAAACTTGTTCAAATAGATGTTGGTGAAGAGGGATCTCCAAAACCAATATTCATCAGTGAAAGTCTTTCAGAAACTGAAAAGCAAGACATGATCAAACTCATTCGTGATTACATCAATGTCTTTGCTTGGAGTTATGAAGATATGCCAGGGCTTGATCCCCAAATTGCAACTCACAAGCTCAATATCTTGCCGAATGCTAAACCGGTCAAACAACAACAGCGACGATTTTGTCCAGATATTATGGATGCAATTGAAGCTGAAGTCAATAAACTCATTACCTCCGGATTTATTAGAGAGGAACAACATCCCGATTGGGTGGCTAATATAGTTCCTGTCCTTAAAAAGACTGGCAAGATCAGAGTATGCATAGACTTCCGCGATCTCAATGAGGCATGTCCTAAAGATGAATTCCCTCTACCAATCACTGATGTCATGATCGATAATACCTGTGGATTTGAACGAATGTCATTTATGGACGGGTATTCTGGGTATAATCAGATTAAAATATTTCCAGATGATGAGAAGCACACTTCTTTCAGAACGCTGATTGGTACATACTGTTATACAGTTATGCCATTCGGTCTCAAGAATGCAGGAGCAACTTATCAACGAGCTATGAGCACTATATTCCGTGAACATTTGCAGAAAATAGTCGAATGTTACGTTGATGATATTGCAGTCAAAAGTCGACAAAAGGAGGATCATATCCAAGGTTTGAAGACTATTTTTGATCTAATGCGTAAGCATTAAAGATGAACCCTACTACGTCCTTCTTAGGCATCTCTAGTGGTAAATTTCTCGGTTTCGTCATTACCTCTAAAGGTATACACGTGGATCCCGAGAAGATCAAAGCCATCCAAGAGATGCGTCCTCCACGCACCTTAAAAGAGCTACGAGGATTTCAAGAAAGAATCGCTTATATCAGGAGATTCATCTCTAATTTGTCAGGACGCTGCAGACCATTCAACAAACTTATGAAGAAAGGTGTCTATTTTGTTTGGAATGATGAATGTCAGAAAGCATTCGATGATATAAAACAATATCTGATGAGCCCACCAGTATTGGTACCTCCTGTCTCAGGAATACCGTTCCTCCTCTATACTCGAGCAATGAGTCATTCATTGGGTGCATTGCTTGCTCAAAAGAATCAAAATGGTCATGAACAAGCCATTTATTATCTTAGTCGCACTATGACCGGAGCTGAACCTCGATATACACCGGTCGAAAAAGAATGTCTAGCCTTGATTTGCTGTCCAAAAGACACGTCATTATATCATTGGCCAGACTATTCATGTCATCTCCAGGATCAATCCTATACGGATCATGATGAAGACTCAGTATTTTGAATTCTCGATTGGCTAACTGGGGAATCCTACTTGCTCAGTATGACATGCACTATATTTCTCAGAAATCAGTCAAAGGACAAGCTCTACCTGATTTTCTGGCTGCTCACTCAATTCCAGAAAATTCAAAACTCTATGATGAAATCCCAGATGAAGTCCTAGATTCAAATCAAATTGCTGGAGAAAATCCTACTTGGCGTCTATTCTTTGACGGAGCTTCAAGGATTGGTCCTAATGGTGATATTGTCGCTGGAGTTGGAATCGTTCTTGTATCGCCAGAAGGTCTTGCTATCCAACGAGCTTATTCTCTTGATCAACCATGTTCAAACAATGTAGCTGAGTACAATACTACTTATTGGTCTTCAACTCGCTAAACATCTGAATATTCAACATTTGGAGGCGTATGGAGACTCTAAACTCATTATCAATCAGATCAGGGGTACTTATGAAGTTCGCCATCAAGATCTGGTTCCTTATCATAGATCAGCTATATCTATGGCTTCTTCGTTTGAAGAATTTTTCATTGAACATGTTAGGCGAGCATGTAACACAGAAGCTGATGCTCTAGCTAATCTTGCGGCGGTGTTGGCTATTCCAATCAGACGGCAACAAATGATCATTGTTTGCAATCGAGAATTATTTCATCTTGAAAATAACTTGACTCTAGGACTTCCAGTTGACATTGAAGAATCAATATCTCATGACGTCAACACAAGAGGATTTGGATTTAGTCGTAAATCGATGTCATCTTCATCTGATTCCAGCATGGAATTCATCTTCAGTAACTCGACCGAAAATCAAAATACGGATAAAGATTGGAGACTTCCTTTCTTGGATTTCGTATTATATGATATTCTTCCAGATGATCCGAGTGAGGCAACATCTATCAAACGACGATCACTCAGATTCTACTACAATCATACAACAAAGACCTTATATCGTCGAGCTTATGATGGTTTACTTCTTCGATGTGTTGCTGGTGACGAGGCTCAACAAATTATCCGTGAAGCACATGATGGAATCTGTGGAGCACATCAGCCTGGACCAAAACTTCAAGACCGTATTCGACGTATGGGTTATTATTGGCCCACTATGGTATCTGATGCCATCGAATATGCAAAGAAGTGTAAAGCTTGTCAAATCCATGCGGATTTTATTCATCAACCCTCGAAATTTTTATATCCGACAGTAGCATCATGGCCCTTCGAAGCTTGGGGCATGGACATTATCGGTCCGATCAATCCGCCGTCATCTAAAGGCCATCGGTTTATTCTCGCAACCGATTACTTATCCAAAGGGCTGAAGTCATTCCTTTATTCTCGCACTACAGTTCGTAATGCTACTAAATGTACACCCTTCCCTCTGGTGTATGGTTGCAAAGCTGTTCTTCCATTAGAGATTCAAATTCCTTCTTTAAGGATAGCAATCGCTAATGAACTCACTGCTGAAAATAATGATCGTCTTCGGCTTCAGAATTAGAAGCTCTAGATGAAAAGCGATTATCTGCTCAACAGAATATTGAATTTTATCAAGCAAGAATCTCAAGAGCTTTTAATAAGAAAGTCAGAGTTCGATCGTATCAAGAAGGAGAACTTGTTCTAACAGTCAGACGTCCTATGACTATGACTCATATGAGCAAGGGCAAATTTGACGCAAAGTGGGAAGGTCCCTATATTGTGAGCAGAGTTTCTCAAATGGAGCTTATCAACTCTCAGAATTGGATGGTCGAAAGGTCTTGATGCCTATTAATGGCAAATTCCTTAAAAAGTACTATGTATAAAAGTAAATGCTTGTAATCATCAGACAAATTCATGTTTAAAAATAAATATTTTTTTATTTTAAATCATGAATGATGGTACATGGTATTAAGGAAGATCACTATCATCCTTCTTACATTTGGACGTGGGCCACTGCCGTCCTTCTCAAAGACATGATCAGCAAAAGAGCCGAGAACTTCATTGCTGGAACCCACGAGGAACTTGCAAGCAGCCATTCTCATGGCTTCCTCTCTTTAGTCCTTCCTGGTTCGAGCAGAAAGTCCAGAATATCGTGGTGGCTTGGGTGGACAAACCTTCACCAGCTTCCATCTTCTTCGATTGAATGGGTCAGTAGGGCGTTCTTCAGTGCCTTTCTGAACTTTTGAGGCAGTCTCAGTCTTCTTGGATGCTTCTCCAGACGACATTTTTATGTGGGGAATAGAAGTGTTCGTTATTATCAGATTTCTGCTATATTTATAGGCAGAGGTTCTCAAACAACGAAGCGACATTCATTCGACGGTTCGCCGTTCATTAATACTTGACGGTTCGTCATTCATTTATTACATTCATCCGACGGTTCATCCGTTCATTATTTCCTAACGGTTCATCTGTTCATAATCTTCTATCAATTCATAAAGTGGGGATTCGTTTATCATGTTTTCATAACCTCGAATCAATTCCGAATCTACTTACTCATTTGTCATTTTTTTTTGACCTCTACATAAAAATCAATCTATTTTCTTTTTGAGTTCCTACATATTATCACGTCCATAATACCTCTGATAATATCATATACTCTAGAACAAAAGAAGATTTATTATCTATCATGTCCACAATTCATCTACAAATACAAGTTATTGAGCATAGAAGAATTATCATTTCCATTTCATTTCACACAAAAAGTCTATTACATTTTCTTAGACTTTCTTACAAATCATAATGGAAATCTATACAATCTTGGATTTTCATTCAACAACAACAATAACCTAATAGAGATCTATCTTCTTCTTTGGATCTTCTCCGTCGGACCTTCTCCGTCAGGTTCGTTGTTGGTGGCAGTTCCTGACTGTCTGGGTCCCAAGTCACGACCAGATCAGCAGGAATCAAACTCTGGTCTCTCTCTCAGACGAGAGGAGAACTACAGAGTATGGCAGCCCGAAGTCGTGGTGCTGCCAATACAATTGGTGGATTGGGGGTAACCCCTCAAGGAAGATAGGAATGTATTCCATATTGGGATACAATTCCTAGTTCTGCCTTGAAAGAACTCTACTACCCGATTTCTCGGGGTAGAGTTGACTCCACCATCCAACTCTCGTGTATAAAGGCTCTTCCTACCATCTGAGGAAGACCCTTCTATCCCACGAGAGTTCTGAGTTGTCTGATTACGCGTCAAAAGCGTATGAGCTCCCTGTTGTAGGTGTCAGCAGGATATTCTCTACAGCATCCACATCACCAATGCCAGTTCTGAAGAAAATTTTCAGCCAAGTTTCTACAGAAAACATCAAAGGGAAAAGATCAACAGAAATTCAGCGTGCATTTATCAAACAGAGGCAACGCATGTATTGTTCAAATCAGAAAAAATCATCGGCGCACTGGCTGGTCAAGCGTGTATTGTTCGAATCAGAAAAAAGCCTATCTTCAACAGCAAACAAAATAGTACGTGTACTACACTAACTTACCTTCAAGTTTGGTGCTGAGGATTGGCAAATTCATGTTTGATACAGTGCGCAGAAATCGAACATTAGAAAACATTGCTTCCCTATTTGAGAATGAAATCTCCCAAAAATTTCATTCTGAGAGAAGAAGAAGAAGAATGGGGGATGAGTATCTGTGAAACTCAGCTACCTATTTAAAGGATGAAGTACAAGCCTATTCTGGAAAGGATCCGCATAAATAGCGCTCGTAAATCGTAGAATGAGCATCACGTGTACTTTGGAAGACAGTGCAACATTGGAAACAGTCAAAGAGTGCTAATTAATATTCTTCATTAAGTCACGCAGATCAAACACAAAAGTTGTACTTCATTTTTTAAGACAGGCACTGATGGCCTATAAAAGACAAAAAAAAAGTGCAACAAAGCAAAGTCACGCTCTATTTTCCAGAGCGAATGAGCTTGGTGCCTAGTTCTTCTACGCTCTTAACTCCCAGGCGGTGCAACAGAGCCTTAAACATTTCACGCTACTCTGCGAAGCTGCGCCCATCAGAAGGAGACGAGCCATCCAGGCCAAAATAGCTCAAGAAATTCTTGGCTAGTTGCCTAGGGTCATCTTTGAGCTCAAAGACAAGGGGCTCCGGCTCTTCACCCCCAAAAGTAGGGTCACCATGGGAACAAAAGCCCAACTTGCGTGCTTCTTCTTCAGCTTCTTCCTTTGGTGTCATGTTGACGTAAGATGAAGATTAAAAAATGAATCTTCTCCCTGTTTATATAACAGAGCTCGCCGGCGGTTCATATTCTTCCATAAATTGGATGCAATCAGTCTCGGAGAACGAAGAGTTATTATGACATTTAATAAGTTCATTTGGGTGTTTTCGAAGAACTTCGAAGTCTTTTCGACTTTCGAAAAATTTAAGTCATCTCAGCGTGACTGATTTTCATTTTATCATTTTGATTTCAAAGTATTTCGAAAATTTAGAAGTCTTTTCAGATTTTCGAAAACTTTGAAGGAGGTTTTGTAGACCTTTAAAAAATAAAAGTCACGCTAAGTTGCTCAGAATCAGTCCAATAGTCACGCTGAGTTGATCAGGACAGAGTCAAAAGTCACACTCAGTTGATCCAGACAATATGAACAAAGTCACGCTGAAGACAGCTCATCATTTGTCAGAGAGTAATTATGACTGACATCACGATAGTCGAAGAATGTCTCTTCATATGCCACGTATGCACAGAACTCGAGAGATCACCGCCGTCTATTGCGTGACTTTCGAAATCTTCTTCAGCAAGACTCAACCTTCGTCGAGTTGGCGTACCAAAAGGGTTTTTTGTCATTTAATGCGACTGACAAAGCAATCACTGTCAGAGATTTTGTGTCAGTCGAGGCACGCCAAATCAAGACAGCTGGCAGTCTTATCTCAAGTCTGTGTGTATTTGTGATCTTCATCTCAAGTTTGCGTGGATTCTGAAGTTTTCTTCCTCAAGTTTGTGTGGATTTTGAAGCTTTTTGCCTCGAGTCTGCGTGGATCCTGAAGCTTCTTGCCCCAAGTTTGCGTGGATTTTGAAGCTTTTTACACCGAGTTTGCATGGATTTCGTCTTCAACAAGTCTGCGTGGATTTCAACAAATTGGAGTACGTGGCAGCCATGCCACTGATCTCTCGCCTGCGTGTCCTGTAACTTACACACGACCCATGCATGATTGCCATGTGTCCAACAGTTACAGGCCACATCCAGTAACTGCTCACAACCTTGCGTATGTTGAATCCTGCGTGATTTTTAACTAGGCATAGGTTGTGAAGTCAGTTATCTTTACAGTTATTTTTGACTCTATAAATAGAGTTCTTTTTTTCATTCATTGTACAGATACATTGATATCTACTGTCAAAATTTTGAGAGCTTTTCTTCTTCGCATAGTCCAAGGGATAAAGCGATCGTCTTCTAGATCGGATTCCTACAGTTGTAATTTTCCCAGAAACACAACAAATAAAGAGAATTTCTTTATGGAAAACAAAGGGATGGTCTAGAGACACAAAATAGGTCAAGGCATCGGTCCTAAAACTGATCCTAAGGCAAGAGTAGAAAGACAATCATAAAGGGGACTATGTTACACAAAAATAAATAAAATGTGTTGGTTTTGTATGGGTGGGCGAGGAGCTTATTCCACCAGTACAGTTGAGTACTGACAACCACATAGTTTCTATGTGCAGGCACAGGTAGAAGCTCGTGGCACGGAGCTCGCTTGGATGCGTCGAGGCACGAAGTACCTTGGCGATTCAAAGCATGCGGCCGCATGGAGTCAAGACTTATATGGGACATAATGTATGGACGTCACCTTCCGAAGCATCCGCTAGCTCAAGACTTGTATTTGAGAGATGAGAGAGAGCTGAGTGACTTGTAATGTAAGATGAGTGAGCTTGAGAGACTTGTAATCTTGGCCTTGCGCCCATTGTAACCTTTGTTTCAATATCAATAAAGAGCTTCTTTGAGTAACTTGTGTTTTTTTCTAAAAATTCTGCTACTATTATTCAATGTCTCTGCTTGGGACTTCTGTGCAACGACCCCGTCGCAGCTGCTAAAATCGGACGTTATGGAACCCGCCTTGCACGAGCGCAATCTAGGCTCGTGCGGCATCACGCTTAGCGAGTACGATTGCTCCTACGGGAGCGAGGCGTGACACTTTCAATCTGTGTTATTACACAGGTTTTCCATAATCCAATCCAGCTACTACTCTACATGCTATCCCATCAACTCATAAATATTACCAAAACTGGAGATTCATAAGATCAAAAGTAATTGTCCCGCTTCAAGATGCAAAGAAGTAACAGTTCAGTAGACAACAAAATAAAGAAAACTTATCAAACCATTTGCACACTAGAAATTTGTAATCCAAACTCAGCAAAACCTAAGTTAGCAAAACTCAAACAAAATTAATCTGTATTCAAAATAGGTCACCCTCTGCTACTCTTGTTGCTGCACACTCGTGCCAAACCAAGTTCAAATCCCAGTCCGATCAATACTCATGCATACGACCCCAATACTGAAATATACATTCAAAATTACCAAATTAAAATAAGACTCCTGCTCCCTTGTTAATCCGGCCCTGGCACGTATACATGTCTCGGACACGATCTCTGCCTGGTCACAACTACACCACTGCAACACAAATGGTCCCACACAACCCGACACAGTCTCGGGAACACGAACTCTGGACACGGACATCTTCAGACACGCATACAGGACACGAGCAACTCAATCCCCAACGTCCCGACCACCAAAATCTGACCAAGTGCAAATACTAAAATGCAGAACAGATCATCCATTCCAACGAAAAAGGGGTTAGAAATTTACCTGAGAATGAGAACTTGAGTCGAAGTGACCGTTAGATTCCCAGAGGTGTTAGACACGTCCTCTCCGTGTCCAATTAAGATACGAAATCCTGCTGCGACATTTCGTCAAACAGGTTCAATGCACAAAGAGAAAGATAGGAATATTAGGAACTAATAATTGTTCCTTCAGGAATCTCAAAGAACTTATCAAAACCAAATCAAAACTTAGTCACTTATAATGAAATCAATCTCGAATCGTTCGTTACTCAGTCGAAACGGCCAATTCATTTCCGATTCCTTCTCAAACAAGCAGAAGAGACCAATCACCAATCAAGAACATCATTAAAATCTCCAGATCCAGACTAAAATTGGAGACTCACCTTGTCGAGTGTCCTCCAAGGAAGGACGAACGGAACAGAGCTTCTGAACTTGATAAAGAAATGAAGAACGCGCAGATCCGCTCGTCGGAGGTGAATTGTGCTCGGTTGTCGTCGTCGCCGCGACACCGCCGGAGACCACGCCTAGGAAGAAGCCTCGCCATCATCGGAGAAGAAGGATCGTGGTCGATCTTCGATGAAGCGCCACTGCAGAGCTCGTCGTCAGTGAGGGTGGACGTCGCTGTCTCATCCATGGTTGGGGTCGCCGGTAGAAATAGGGTTAGGGTTAGGGCTCGGGTGATTGTGGAGAGAGCTCAGCTTCAAATGAGCTGTGAGAAATGAGCTCTCACTCTCTCTCTCTCCATCAGATATAAGGAGAAGAATAGAGTTTTTACACAAACCCCCCATCCCGCTATAACCCGATTTATTGTAAGCCCCTCCGATTTAGGATATTTACACTATCAATAATGCTAAGTCTACTACCAAATGCTTACAACCCTTTTACAACCACTCACTCATGTGCTGACATGTGGGCCATGACCCACATGTCAGCAATAGGTGAAGGTTGTAAGAGGGTTGTAAGCATTTGGTTGTAACTGTAGCATTATTCTTACACTATAGCCCCCCCTCCCTACTCTAATAATATTTACACAAAATATCCCCTGCTCTAGGAATATTTACAGGAAACCCCCTTTCCTTTCTATAATTTAGACTGAATGTAAAAATTCAGTTAGAAAGAGTGGGCCCAAGTTTGTTATAACAAACTTTCAAAATTTAAAAAAATATTCCTACTCCTAATTAGTTCCCTCCAAAATATAACTCACAATATTTATTATTTAAAATCAAACATATTATTAGAAAAAATTTAATTCTCTAAAATAGGATAGTGGAGTTACATGATTCATGCAAACATACAATTTAGTTCTCTTTCTATGTTCTCCTTAGGATCAGTTCATGGCATATTCAAAGACTGTAAGCATGTTATCATGGCAAGCATGTTATTCAATTCGCATAAGTAAACAGGCAAGCAATCTCGTGTTTGTTTCGTGGCGCGACTTACCAATATCGACGCAATCGCTCTTGCACTGACGCAAGGTGAATACGCCTATCAGCTTTCCCTGTCATGTTATAAGTGCCCTCTATTCAGGATCTATATGTGCACGATATATGTATACCTTGCACTTTCAACCCATTGCCCTTAACTATATGAAGGTCACTAGCTTTACGGGCTAGAATGGACTTATATTTTTATCAAATCGAAACATAAGACGATGATAACTCTGTGCGGTTGCTAACACAAATATCAGAGGACCACCAAAATAATCGCAGCAAGTGGCTTATCACATTCACTAGAAGGTCGCTACCCGTTTAAATGAAGTGCACCAACAATACCGTAAACGCAATGCCCTCCTAGGTCGAACGGTCCTAGCGCCCTGGCGCACCACGTTCGAGGGCTGCCGGTGCACAGTCTTCTTTATATCTTTAGTTCATTTGACCATGCAACGCATCTTATCTTTCATACAACCAAGCAAGTTTGTCTATATCTATTTCAATTGGCACAACGCCCCACTATTCAATGAATGCCCCGAAGGCTACGAACATTTTGAAGGCACCATGCCGCATCGACAGTTATGTCACATCCGTGGCATAACTGTTCTCCTCGTCGTAACGATGCCATCTTTTGTAAGTATTGTGCAGCTACGCACATTCGCCGTCTTTCCTTGCATCGTGCATTCAATGCATGTCTCGAAGCCATGTTTCCATATTATATGCCTTAGTATTCAATGCGTTATACTTATGTTCCATCCTTCCGACTCGTGCAACTGAGGCACGCCTCGATAAGGTATTCAATATTCTATCGCTCGTACACTGAGGCACTCACACCGATATAATCTTTCAATGTTCAAGCATGCTATCTCGTGCGCGGGGGCACATTATGACTTATGCACTGGGGCACTCGTCGATACAGTTATCCCATGTTCTTATGGCTTGCGCACCGAGACGGTCGCCTTTGCGATATACAATGTTCCGTAGTGACTCGTACATTTGTTGTACGATTCATTTTAATTGTTCTATCTAGTGTTCGACACGCACTATGTTTATCTCTCTATCGAGCCACGCCCATAGCATTGATAGATTAACTCAGCATACAATGATATATATTTTACTTAGGCATGAAGAGTAGGAAAGAGAGTCAATGTCCCGCCACCTTGAGTTGATACGCCTTGTCGTTTCACCGAGCCGATGCGGCTCGATTTCATAACTTCGTTGCACGGCAACTCCCTGACTTAGCCATTCGAGTACCTTGTGCTTCATTGAATGATTTGGCTTACCGTGCCAACGCCTCAGTCCGTCGCAAGGCGATGATTGGTTTCGCAGAACTTTCTGAATAAGGCAAAATGCCGACCTCAAATATTTCAGCGAAAATGGATAGCTTGCACACGAAACCAACTAAAATCAATACTTATTCGAATCGGTCAATTGTCTTGCGTCGATTCGATTTCTTAGAATTTTTGAACCGACCCAATGCTTTCCCTCGGGCCAACTTAACACTTGCATCGATCTTACTCGATGCGTTCCTCGGGTCAATATAACTATCCGACTCGATGCATCATCTCGGGACAACGTAACTCTTTGTATCGATTCGCATCGATACGTAATCGGGTCAACTAACTCTTCGAGTCAACGACTCAGCATAATGCACCGTGCGGAGCGGGCATTACATGCCCTCCCCCCTCAGCCACCCCCCACTCACTACCCAACCACTCGCATCCCCCGTCCTCACCCCCCCCCCCCTCGGACCATTCCTCACCCCCCAACCACCCCCCCCGCCCCTACCCCGAGCCACCCGTAACCCCCCCAACCACCAACAACCAAAATAAGATAGAGAGATAGAGAGAGAGAGAGATATATAGGAGAGAGGAGAGGGTCAGGTACCGGAGGGGGAGAGAGTCGCCGGAGAGAGTGAGAGTCGCCGGAGAGAGTGAGAGCGCCGGAGGGGGGAGGAGAGAGAGTGAGAGAGTAAAATGGGGGAAATGAATCGTTGGGGGAATTTAATTAGAATTTAGCGACGTTCATTTTAACGTCGCTAAATTAGTCGCTATTAGCGACGTCATAGCGACGACTAGCTCATGTAACTAATATACGTCGTTGTCACGTCGCTATTTTCATCGCTAGTAGCGACTATTAGCGACGTTTCAATTAAACGTCGCTAATGTGCACAATTTAGCGACGTTATATAACCCTAATTTCTTCGGCTCCAAGGAAGAACATAGTCTCCTTCCTCTGGACTCTTTCTTCGTTCCATCATCTTTCCTCGCCAATTTCCCTAACCCTAATTTCTTGTCCGGCTAAGCTAGCCATGGCAGAGGCAGTCCGGCAGGCGACGGCTGCAGCTAGTCGAAGTCCGTACCTGTGTCAGTTTTGAATATAGAAATTGGACATGAGAATGAGTATTGAAATTGGACATGAGACTTAGAAATTGGACATGAGACTTACAAATATCCACACACACACACACACACACACACAACAGGTACCTGTATCTTATCAGGGCCCGTACCTGCATCAGTGAGTATTGAAGCAAACAAGTCTCTCCTGTGAATAAAAAAGGCGTTCAATTCCTAAAGGTGGTGTGGACAACACATTGACACCTACGATACGGAATGTGACCACTTAAAACACACTTAAAACACAGTAATGTGCGTTTGACAGCTTCTCTCCATAAGAAATTTGTGTACCTTGCACGTTGCCACTTTCCATTCTTAAACTCTCTTTAGAGCCAACTTTTGGGTGGGGATAATTATAGGAGTAATACAGAAAGCAAGAGAGCCAAAGGTCCACTAAACCACCTAGATTAAATAATCTCTATCCTACAGAATTTCTTATCAAAATTTCTGCATACAAATTATACCGGAAATTATGAAGCTCATCGTCCTCGTCCTCTTCCTCTTGGTTTCTTCTTCCTGGTATGCATTAAATCCTGCACATTCAAAAAGAGGTCTTAAACTTCCACTTGCCATCTATCAACCTAGCTCAGTTAGATTATGAACTGAGATCACTAAGAATACCACAGGCTCAGCAATCAGTTGCACTGAGCTAACAATCTCTTTGTAACTTGCTGTTCAACCAATCAAGCTAAGTGATTCTAATAGAATAAATTAGTCACACACCAAGCTCCTAATCCACTCAATGTAATTTCTAAGCAATGAAATTATCTGCTATACTTTGCAGACTTAGCACTGCCAATAATAGCCTGACCTGAGAACTCAACATCCAAATTCACCCTCAACTCCAACAGGACACAAAACATCAACCCAAACTCGGACACGGTCTTCTACAAATATGGACACACATATAGGCTGAAATCTGGACACGAAACAAGCATACACTACAGGACTGAATTAAGACTTTCCAAAAAGTAACTATTAAACCAAAATGAGTAGGAGATAAGAAATTACCTGAAACGAACTCAAGATGAAAAAGAAAATGATCCTGCGTGTCGGTATGAATGATTGTGTCCTGATACCAAAACAGAGTTCCCTGTGACATTTCGTCGAACAAAAGGAAAACGGAAAAAGAAGGAAATTAGAGACATCTCCTCTGAAAATTGTTGAGGCACAAGTGAAGAACACTTAAAAAATCTAGATTTCTCTTAACAATCTCAATCCGAAACATCCTCTACTTGATCCACAAATTCTATCGACTCAAAATACAAATGAATTTAAAGAACAGAAATAAAAAACTCTACATCAACTGATTTCAATCGAACAGTAATTACAAGATTGGGAAAGCTAGTTTCTCCGATAGAGATATCGGCTCATGTAGAGTCAAAAACTACGCCTGCAGTAAGATTGTGAAAAATGGACTTTGTCACTTGTGAGTCCATTTAAAACGCAGATATAAGCAATCGACACTGGCCCTGAGATATAAGCTTGAGATTATGTGATGGAGAAATTATTGTGTGGTTTGATTCTCTTTGTAAGTTCTAATTTTGGTTGTTGTTATGTTTTGTGAAAGAAAAATTGTTACTTATAACATGCACTCCTGATCAGATACTTAAATTTTGTCGCAATTATGTGAATTACTATGATTAAGGGTCGATTTTGTGCCATACATTGACTTATACTTGATTCGGGTGTTATGTCATTGAGATTATTTTGGAAATTATGATGATATAGTTTTGTGTAGTTTGGCTCACTGTGCACCTAATCATTCTTAATATCATTCCTCTTCAGTGTGAGCTTCGTGGATGCCAGACTCCCTACTAACCTTGGTAAGGGGGATCTTCCTGCATTGTCCCCGCCGCCCCCGCCGCCCCCGCCGCCCTCGTCCGCATGGACCGGACCGGTAATCGTCACGATTACCCTCACCGCCTTCAACCTGATGTTGGGGGCTCTGTCTCTATGGTACACATATTGGAGTAGGAACCACCCGCTCGCAGCTTCAGCAGTATCAGCGACCGAGTCCCCCCCAACCGATCCAGCTCTTACTGCTCAGGTATGCATTCCTTTGTCCCCATTGCTATTATACAATTTAGAACTTTGGCTCATTCTAAAACAAAATGAACAAAGGTTTTCTAAAATGGTGATAAAACAATGTGTTGTTCACTCGTTACTTTGGATCTTCTGAAGCATGCATAGTCAACCCACCTGAAATAGACATTATATAAAAAAAAGGTCACATTACACGTACACAGACACAACAAGGCCCGTATTTTTGTAGTGTCAGTACTGATTAACTTTGATTTTGTAATGAACTCGGCAGGCGAGAGTGGATGTTGGCTCGACTGCGCCACCCCTAGCATTCTAATTGAGTTGGGAGTAAAGAGGTGGTGCATTCCGAAAGTGAAGGTAACATCGATCAAATGCTGATGCGGACGATTAATTATATTTTGTAGATGTTCCTTTGCCTTTGCAGCGATTAATTATATTCGTGTTTAATGTGGATGTTCGTTCCTTTGCAGGTCACTCGAGTTGCATGTACATGTCAGAACCAACTGCATCTGCACCTCCAGCTCGTGTGATCATCTGAGCATTTTAGATATGTCTAGGATTTAGAGTCTTTAGACTCGATATCGTGTGCCTCTTTCTATTACTCTGGATATGTTTGTGTGTTTGTTTGATGTGGATATAGTTCAGTGAATATATTTCATTTGTGCGTGTGTTTGATGTTCATTGGATATGTTTGTTAGATTCATTGTTAATTAACTCCAGAATTTGCTTAAAAATGGCTGCTGCAAATGCAAATATATATAAGAGTAGTAAAATGGCACTGATATTAAAATGCTTATAGCAGTTGTATGCATAATGTTATGCAAATATAATAGAGTTCCCAATTATACATTTAGATAGGTTACATTTCTGATCCATGACCTATATGTATAATGTATACTGAGATTAAACAATACAATTGGCACATATCAATGGGGAAAAAAATGAAGATCAACTACTTGGGCACCGGCAGGAAAGTCTCCCTGTGCGACAGTGAATGAACATGCAGCTTAAGATGAGAACATTTTCAACCAGCAAGCGACATAAGCTTCATATCTGTCCTGCATCGGAGGAAAGGTCAATATGCCCCCAATTTGTTCTTTTTCCTCTTTTACTTCTCAGTTGGCGTACAGTATAAGCTTACAGGTTAATCTCACATTCTCATTCTCTGTGGGGCATCCATCTTTAGACAGAAAGAACTGCTTGTTGCTGCTAATCCACCATCCTAAATAATCACTTGGGAGATTTGTTCCCAAACTTCCTCATGTGTTTGTTGGATGTGGATGATTCATTAGACTTTGACACCACTGAAGCACGATCGATATTCCATTTATTTGTATCATTCCTTGCTTTCTCTTCGTGATATTCTTGTCTCCAACTTGTTTCTCATCTGAGTTCCTTTTCTTCTTCTCTCTTCCTTTCAACTGTGATCTAAGTGGCCTTTCAACCTTTGAAGGAACATTGTCATTTGCGGATGTACATCTCTTGTCATCGATCTGGCTAGTCCCTTTGTTTGTGGTGAAAGTATCATGTTTCTTCCTTCTTTTTCCTTTCTGAAGATTATTCAGTGTAGCCTTGCACTGCTTCCCTTCCTCTCCAAGTGCATCTTCATATGACCTCTTTTGCCCCCTGCAAATAGACATCAAACCGGCAAAAGTTTAGAAGGAAAAAGTCCAATTAAGACCTTGGGAAACAGGAGATGTATCTACAACAAAAGGCCCCACACCTTTTCTTTACAAAATCTGCTGAATCTAGTGGCATGTCCGAACTAGAAAGCCCCTTCAGATTCTTCTTGCTTTGACGTCCCTGAAGTTGGAAAGATATATCAAGGCATAACACAAACTTCGTACAAAACAATGAAGAATAGACAATACATGAATTCAGATTATGGAATCAAGCTCAGAAGACTATGTAGTGTTAAATAGAGTAGGTGTTAGTGCTACTGGGAGAACAGAGCTCAATTTAAAAAAACATTACAGTGGCCTGCAACTAAGGCTACAATTTTGGTATTTGTGTAGCACATCGTAATGTATTTGGAATTCCTCAGATATGCGTCAAGCGATTTGAAAATTTGATAATCAGCCAGCTGTTTAGCTCTAAAGGGTGAGCTAATGATATTGCATCTTTCTAGTTGGTTTATATACATAACCAGATATTCTTTAGTAAACTGGACGATATTGATTCTTCTTAGATTCTTCGGAAAGAGTCAAAACTTCAGAATATTTCTAACCTTCCAAAATGATTATAATTATTTCTTTTCCTTTACATAATTGCTGAACTAATAAGATATCTTTATATAAAATAAAAAAGCCAATAACGGTGCCCATAATTGTTTTTGTACCGGAAAAAAGACAACAACGTTGGCAGTTGGAAGAACAACAATCGTGAATTCCAACATAATTTTTAAAAAATGCCAACTTATCAGTTTTTGGTCACACATCATCTTCTCCATCCTTCCTCAAGCCCTGAGGGTCTCTGCAACCCTTGTGCACCATGCATTGGTGTGTGCTTCATTTGGGATGCCGTGTCCCTCCAATTCATTGGTATCGCCAAATCCATCTGCATGGGATTGGTCTGTTCGACACCCTGGCCATGGGTTAAATGACTGGAGTTGGTTTCTTCGGAAAACTCAGGAGGTTCCAAAGTCGAGAAGGTTGACTTGTTTAGTTTAAATGCCAGGACTTGTGGTATGAAGTTCTCTTTTTGTTAAAATATTGCCTTGTTCACTCATATGTGCCCCACTTGCAAAGTGATTAGAAAAAAAAAAGCATGGAGAACATCGCATGTCATAAGCTGAACAGGCGTAGCAAAAATATAAATACCCATATACCTCATCCGCCAAAACTGTATGGACTATCATCAAAGGACAGAAAGCCAAGTGGACTGGAGGACGACTGTGTGGTACCCAGGAGGATATGCTTAGAAATGACCTACTGCAGTATTAGGGCTGTTAAAGAAAGGCTACTCAGTGAATATAAACATTTGATGAACATACAAAACTGCTGTGGGCTATGCTTAACTGAGAAGTCTATTCTCGCATTTGTCAACTGCAACTACACAAAAACTATATGGGATGAATGCAGAAAGAGATTGGGAATGCAAACAAGAGGATAGTATAACCTGAATGAGGAAGCCATCGTAATCATAAATCAATACAAAGGAAGAACCAATCTGCCACTTCAGCCAGACACTTTGAACGTGGCTTGTTGGCATATATGGCAGGAGAGGAATAGAAGTCTTTCAGCAGGACAAATTACCACAGAAGTGGCTATTTAGAACAATGGAGGGAGACATACAAATATGCAAAAATGCACAAGATCGATGCCAAGGATCATATTGGGGAATATCAGTAAAATCTGTGTAAAGCAAATACACAATAGAATAAATACCATTGTATTATTTTGTACATCAATAAAGCTCTTTTATCTGTTAAAAAAATGCTCCAGGTTAGCTTACAGCCTTGTTACTAAATGTACCCTTAAGAATAGTCTAGGTATATGAAGATTTAACTTACGATACACAGGGAGTATAAGAGTACTTCACTACTAACAAACATCGGAAAAATAATCGGATCGTAGTATAGTATCTTCATCTATTCAAAGTTACCAGACAGCTAAACCCTTAGCTACTTGCATTCTGCAAATTTTTATCCGAATCAAGGAACGAAAACGATCTGAAGAATAAATGAACCATTCATATCAGTCCAAAGACTAAGGCTTGGTTTTGGATTGCTACTGAGTTTCAAAAACCACCAGCAGCAGCAGCAGCATTGACAGCAGCCTCCCACCTGCTGTCAAAAGTTGCCCCATTTTGAAACTGGTTTTCAAACAATTTTGATAAGCTTATGTTACCAAACCGATTCTGAAATTGCTTCTTTTTTTAAAAGAAAAGCAAAAGAAACCATGCTAGCAATCACAAACCGAGCCTAGGAAGAAAATAGTACATGAAATGTAACTTACAACCAAATGTCAAAAAGATAGTTCAATAGTTGCTAATATTAAGGGCTCGTTTAGATCAAGTTTTTGTATTCCTAGGAATAGATTTTCAATTCCTTTCCCATGGGAAAGGAATTCAACATTCCCATACCCATGTTTGGTTAGATTGGGAATAGGTAGTTCAAAATTTTAAAATTTCCATTCTAATGTTTGGTTCACACAGGGATGGGAATCTTAATTTATTTAGTTTTCCTTTAATACCCTTTCGCTAATTTCATGATGATTCACATGTTTGGGATAAAAGTTAAAATTTTGAAAATAAAGAGGGTATAACCGTCCAAACAAAAGAAAGCAAATCTATTCCCAAGGGGGGGGGGGGGGGGGGGGGGGGGGGGGGGGGGGGGGGGGGGGGGGGGGGGGGGGGGGGGGGGGGGGGGGGGGGGGGGGGGGGGGGGGGGGGGGGGGGGGGGGGGGGGGGGGGGGGGGGGGGGGGGGGGGGGGGGGGGGGGGGGGGGGGGGGGGGGGGGGGGGGGGGGGGGGGGGGTGGGGGGGGGGGGGGGGGGTGGGGGGGGCGGCTTGGGAATAGCTTTCCACATAAGCCCCTCCTCATTCCCAATCCTAAACATTCCAAACATGGGTAGAATTCAAACCCTTCCGTCTCAAAAACTTGAACCAATAGCCCTTAACAGAGCATCAAGAAAATAATTCAAATAGCTGACCCAAAAGATTTGGGATGAAGGCTTTGTTACTATTACTTGCAAATACAAATCCTTACCAATTATCAACAAGGCTAGAAACCACAAACATTAAGATCATTGGATTGGATATCACAACAATAATTATCACAGAACATTGGATCCTCATCATAAATATTCATATTTTATGCTGCGATTTCATCTAAATGATGCAAGTGATTTTCAAGTTAATTTTTCTATAGCAGTGTTCCAAAGGAAGGATTGGTGAGCTGTTAACATGCCAATAATCACCACCGCCATTCAGATTTATTGGTGGCTGGTTACTTGAGAATTCCATGTGGGCGTGTAATAGCGCTATTATCATCCGACTAATATGATAATTCTTGAGGCCATGGACCGAGTGTGCAAGAACAGTTTTCATTATGACATTATTCATATTAACCAGAGCAAAAATTACATAATGCATTACTTGATATCAATGGTTATAACTTTAAGCATCCAATACCTAGCCCAATTTTCACGTGAATGATTGTTTAAATTACATTTGTAGGCTGGTCCATCTTCGCAAACACTCCCACAATGGTCATACATTATTGGTAGTACACCCTCACCCGCACCCTCCTTTCCTCCCTAACAGGGTGACAAAGTTCTGAGAAGGCTTGGTCTTACTTTGCATACTGCATAACGTGTAAAACCAGGAGCCACTTTATGGCAATCTAATATGTTATTATGATAAACACTTCAATAACATTTAGCAGATTAAGCATGAAGACGATTCCAAAGCATAGGTTAGATCAGCTGTTGCTATGAAGTTTCATAACAATCTCATGCATAAAAATTGCTTTCACATATAACACCTTAATCATAGAATTTAAGTACTTTAGATGTTGCCGATACTGATTTATTGTGTTTTCACCCTTTTTTCAGTATCTCACCAAGGATTGTATTAGAAGTTGAGTATGAGGTCTAGTTGTTACTCAAATATGAACAGTTCTACTCAAAATGTGGCTCAAACATGAACCCACAGGATTATGAAATTGTACTTGGAATATGCCATTAAGTTTTCAATTAATCAGCATTTGATATACTTAGGACTAGCTCACTCATTTTCAGGTACTAAGAGAATTCTCCAGTATATAAGGATTAATATGCACTTATTTGAAATTAATTGGTGTTAACATTATAGCATGTTTTGTAATGCATATGGCAAATAATTTGAGTATTTGCACACAGAAAATAGCATATTTATGTGTGGTACAGATATATATAGGCTAATTTACATTTAAAAACCATGAAACTTTCCTTAAAAAGGGTGTCCCCGATAGTGTGGCTGCCTACATTCTCTCCTCCACACACACACCGCCAACCCTCCGCCCAATGTGGCCAGCCTCCCCCCTTCTCCATCCCTAAATGGCTATATGGCCGTCATCCCCCCTCCCCTACTTGCTGCAACCATGGCTGGTGATGGGACCGTAGTTGTACAAGACTGCTATGGGGTTTGGTGGGGATGTAAACGGTTTGAACTCTAGGGACATAATGGTCATAATTAGTCACACTTTTTGCACATGAAGGTCAACTCTAAAGGTTGACTTACTAAAGGTATCAAAGTGATAATAGTGGAAAGTTCACGGTATTCATATAAAAGTTTGTGGTAGTTTAGTGATAATAGTGAAAAGTTCATGGTATTTAAATACAAATTAGCCTATATTATACGGAAAAAAAAATGTAAACTACTTGTAGATATGTGTTTGTCTATATATTTGTATAAGGCTGGCAATATGTCGGTGTTGGAACGGTGCTGGAAACAATGTTCTAAATGGCGGTCGAGGCGGCGCCTTATGCGCTAGGTGACGGCTCTCACCGCCTTTGCCTTTGCCTTTGCCTTTGCCATTGCCTTTGGAGGTGGAGTATGCGGCAGGCGGAGGTTTGGCGGTGTAGGTGGAGGTGAGGCGGGCACCTAGGCGGAGCAAAACTTGAGTAGATGTTTTGGAAAAACAATTTTGCAAGCATTATAGACCTATGTTTCACTTTTACAAGACTGAAAGTTCATAAATCTTTGTTCTACAACTTAGTTATGCATATTATGCAAAAAAGAAGTAATACGATAGTAAAAAAATGTATCAGGCTTCTAGGCGTCAAACGGATCCTCTCCGCCGTTTAGAACCTTGGTTGGAAATACTCAGAAGCCTTGACCTAGATCCAAAGAGGGTCAACTGTAACAGTTGACAGTTGACCGACTGAAGGTAGCAAAATGATAAATAAAAGAGTTCATCGTATTCATAAAAAAACGAAGTTTGTGGTAGTAAAGTGATAATAGTGGAAAGTTCATGGTATTTAAATGCAAATTAGCACATATTAGATGAAAATGTACCCTATTAGTAACTATGCACTTGTCTATGTTTTGTGTAAGGCTGGCAATACGTCGGTTTTAGACATACTCATAAGCCTCGACCTGGATGCTTATAGTACCTGAGCAAAGATGTAGATCAGTAGAAAATGCAAATTTTAGGCCCAAAACCCGATGGCTTCTGCAGGTTATATGTCTTCTACGGGGAACACCTTGTATCATTTTATAGGCTTCTACAGAAAAACAATTGGGTTAGGAGATACTTTACCATAGTAGGGAAGCATTCTGCTTGTATCCTGGAGGGTGTGGGTTTTGAGTCAGGAGAAACAGCCTCTTACTGGTGTTAAGACTGTATACGTCTTCACCCTCCCTAAATCTTGCATTAGTGGGATCTTTGTGGCATTGGGAAGCCCTATAGATATTTTACCATAGTAGCGGTTGCTTTTGGGTAAAAAAGTGATAGCCGGAACAAAACTTGATGGAAACACAGAGATAAAGATATCAAGTATCTGTTACACCCAAGTATATAGGCCGGTGTTCAGTTTTCACATTGTGCCCTGGCATGGTGGGCCAGATTGTCTGACCCATATTAAGATGTGATAAGGACAGTCAGGCCCGTTGATGAGGGGGTCAGTTATCTACTCTACATTAATTCATTATTCTAAGAGAGTTTGTATACAAAAAGACTATACTGATTGACATAAAAACTCCATTTGTACTGATTTTTCATGCAAAAAGTTCAAAATATACCTCTTTAATATTGTTGAAAAAGCTTTTGTATTTCTTCGGGACCATTATGCTAACAGCATCAGTTCCACACTTCCTCATCAAAATTTCAAAGATAATTCCTACCTGCCATTTTATTAATAAGATTGTTATGTAAATAAAAAACGCTTAACATCTGATAGACGCTAAATAACCACCAAAAAAACAATCTGTACTTTAAAATAGAAAGTACCTTTGATCTGAAATGATATTTTGAAACAGACGACCAAGGCGAAATTCCATCAACGATATCAGGTAAGAGTTTAACTAAGTCGTTGGAATCTAAAGAAGATGCCAAAACTTTAATGAAGCCCAAAGCTGCCTGTCCAGTGATATAAAGTGAAACAAGCCTTGAGCAAGTCATAGTACTATAGAAAACCAGAAAACCTAGATGAAGAAACTTACCTTTATTACTTCAGTAGCTTTATTTTGAAGTAAAGTCAAAACAGACGCTATCAGATTTGGCACAGCTATACAAAACCTCGCATCATTATGTATCAATAGTGAAAGTGCAGATATTGCTCCACTAATTACGTGAGGAGACGAACTAGAAAGATATCCCATTACCTGTAAATGAAGGCAAAAAGATAAGAAACTAAAATAAGTATGATAAAAGTTAATTAAAACAGACTCAAAACTAAGGTTCTATCCAGATAGCCTACGATTATGTTACAATATAATGTCACATTAGAGAGTAGATGTCTTGTTCTATTTCCATCAGTTAAAATGTTCGAAGACGTGTCCAACTTTGCATAAGAGAAGTGACTTAAATTCCTACCGTTTTATATGTTGCTGATCGATTTACCGTGATGGAGGAAATATAGTGGCAACACCAACCTATGAAGAGCCATTTTGATGTCTAAATTGTTTGAGACGAGCCTTTTAAATCTTAAATAAGTCAAATACGACGTTGAGCCTATCTATAACACTTGAATTAACTACAAAAGGCTTGTAAGTAGTGCTCAAATGATCACAGATCATGAAAAATCCAGGCAGTAGACTTACTGTAAGTTAAAACCTCCGGCAGTGAACTTATTGTAAGGTGTCTCATTTCATATAACAATAAATATTTTCAACCCTGTCCTGACACAATTGTGTTGTAATGACTAGTCATAAGTTGTAGTACAGAAAACAACTCATCCCATTATGGGTTGGATTACAATTAGAAGCATTGCATAAAATCTCATAATAGCGTTCTTGAAGAGCATATGAGATGGAATCTACCAATCAATATATTTCATTTTTCTGTTTTTATCACTTCTATACTTGTTCTCGTATATAATCTGACTTGTGAGTTGATGCATGTTTCATTGAATATTGCAAGTAAACCATGTCTAAAATGACAACATTCATTCTGCCACAAGGATGGTGGTGCATGTTGTAAATTTTATAATCTGAATCGTACCCATGCAATGCAACAAGTTGCGATTGGATAATGTATAATGCTTCATGGACTCTCGGACCGAGCGAGGAATGAAACCTAGTAATTTATCCTTGATTCATGCAAGTGCCATATTGAATGGATAAGAAGGAAAATGAAGCAAATTAGGACACAGCCCCTCCGAAAAGCAGTATTGTGTCTGTGTCGTATTTGGTGTCATGTTTGTCGCGTGTAGGACACGTATAGGAAACAAATGTCACGGATTATTTAATTAGAGTAAAGGCACGAGTGTTGTATAAGAGTATAAATAAAAAAGATCCGTGTACACGGGCGTCTAGCCATTGCATCTGAATGAACTGGATAAGACCCTTCATCAGGTGGCACCACCATGAGATATTTGAACTTCATTGACGTTAAGGGGACCCATCAGAGACTTTCAACAGGTATTCCTAACTCATGTGGAGATCATCGCTACTGAATTGAATACTCCTTCGGGCAGTCATTTGTACTAGGCAATGAATGATTGAATTGCTATGTGAAATATATTATCCTTATGATTCTTGGTTCGTAGATGCAATTATTATTGACAAAGTACTATCATGTTACGAAGTCTGCCTAACCATGCTATATATCTGACTGCGATTTGATACTTGAAAAAGTGAGCATGTTAGCAAAAGATGATAACAAAATATGGGTCAAAATCTCGTGGATTTGAGTAATTGAACTGGGTAATACTTGTTGAGTTGTGGTTTGCTTGCTCATCCATTTATGGGAGAACATTTCAGATTAGCACAGGAATGAGGATTTCTTGAAGCTCCATAGTTGTGGAACTAATGTCAGATAGGCTAAGTTACAATGCTGATTGGATTCATATTGCTTGTCGAAAGTTCTAATCTACAAGTGATGTCGAATATAAAATGGACTTTGGATTGTTATATTGGTTTATACAGTGACGTAAAATTATTGGTTAACATTAATGTCTAAATCATGAAGATCTTTTGATTATTGGATATCAAGTATTTAGGTATTTGTATATGTAATATTGATTTATTATCATTAACACGTTGAGAATGTTATATTCTCACATATGCTCTACTGTTGATCAGATGGTCTAACATGATTGTACATTAGTACTTGCTGACAAGGAATGAATTAATTAATCAGTTAATGAACTCGTGATTCGGAGACCTAATGTTCTCTGGTTTCTGGTCGTAACAGATAGATAGGGGATCTTCAACAAATTCTGATTCTATGAGAAAATGAAGTTACAACTGCAGCGTTTGGTTAAAACAAAATGTTTGATTCTCTTAACCCTACAAAGAACATGACAATACAGCTATATGAACATATCGACATATATGTCTCGAGTGTATATCAGCAAGCTTGTGAATAAATCTACATGGAGCAGATGATACTTCAGTACCACATGCCCTAATTTGGTATTTGTTTTACTAGTACGGAATGTACTGCCACCAACACCCACCTCCCCAACCCAAAAACAGACACCTCTTAGGTTTTACTGTGTGCCGATAAAGAGGCTTTTCTTCAAGTGTTTGATTGTAAAGGCTAAGGTCGATATCTAGGCCAACTTATTATTAAAGATGGGATGATACACAGAAAGTAGTGCTACTACTGGAAAACACAGTTCATGTCTATATTTCAGGTCACCTAACAATTTGTTGGCAGCATCTATGTTACCATAAATCACTATATACAGGGCTGTTGTATTACGGACATTTGATTCATGTATCGGTTTTTGTAAGTCCACTAAAACAAATAATTGAAATAAGAAAAGTAACTACATTGATACAGGAACATATTGTCGCAGCAATCAGGAGGTAGATGGCCAGTGCCCTTATGCTTACCATATTAAGTAGTCGTTGAAGGTCTGATGCTGCATCACTAGATTGAGTCCTTCAAGCTACAACTTATTTTCAAGAGTATATCATATGCGAGCTTTCTAGATTCTTTCTTAGTCTGCAGATGTACGTAAAAGAATTAAGTATATTAAATGAAAACAATAAATATGTGCTTTGCAAAATGGGCTGAGTAATATCCTGATGATAATTTAAAGTTTTTGTGATTTGATACAAACTTTCCCAAACTATAATGGATGCAAGTGTGGTGCCAACTGAGAGAGAAAGAGAGACCATCTCAGTGCTATTAAACTGAAACTTAAATACTCTTACCTTTAGTGTGATGATTACCTCATTCAGAATCAGAAATGCCTTTGTTTCCATATCCTCATCATTGCTCTGAACAAAATTTGAAAGACAAAGGTAGTTAGAGAGCTCAGTTATCATGTTTGATACAAATTTTCCCATAAACATGGAACCTGTCAAGAAATGGCAACTGACATAGGGCTAATATGGTTCCGGATTGAAATGGACTGTCTACTGTTTTCGCAATACAAAAACTGACAAAAAAGGAAAACACAAGAGGAGGCACCAGTTGGCATTTACCATTTGGGAGCTTTTCCGTTTCAAATGGGAACCAAACTAGCCCATAGTGTGTGTGTGTGTATGTGTGTGTGTGTGTGTGGTGTGTGTGTGTGCACGCGCGCGCAAACACGGCTAGGGTTTCAGAAACCGTGGAAGAGAAAATCGTTGCCACTGATACAGGCCAAACCTCCACTACTATTTCCAAAGATTACTCTCATGTATCCACACCTTAGGAACCACTGCTGACAAGGGAAATGGCGTGTTGTTGATATATAGAGTGTTATTGGGCTTTAGTCCCACATTGGCTAGAATGATAGGAGAGGAGGCTAGCCTCACCTATATATATGTTGTTATTCCATTCAATAAAATATCTTAAATTCTCTACATGGTATCAGAGCCTAAACTTGCTTAGAATACCTACTTCCATCCCAACCCTAACCCTAATCTTGTCCCCCCCCCACGCCACCGCTGCTACCGCGCGCTGCTGCGCCGCTGCCGCTGCTGCCGCGCGCTGCGCGCCGCGCGCCTGCGCGCGCTGCTGCGCCGCTGCCGCTGCCGCCGCCGCGCGCTGCTGCGCCGCCGCCGCTGCCGCGTGCTGGTGCGCCGCTGCGCTGCTGCCGGCTACTGCCGCTGCCGTGGTTGCCTCCGTGCACACCACTTTTAGGGCACCTACGGTGTAGGTACGCCCGAACGTGAGATTTATTTCATCTGTGGCACCTACGGTGTAGGTAAGCCTAAGCTTGAGATTCATTTCACCTGTAGCTCCTACGGTGTAGGTAAGCCTCACGCTCGTTCTTGAGATTTATCTCAAGGAGATGTCGATGATCCCTAGATCCGATGAAATTAGACATATTCGGATTTAGGAGAGGACGACGAGGACGAACGTGAGTCGTGGAGCAAGTGCGACGTGATCAAGAAGAAACATCGATGGAGGAGATCCTTAAGAAGCTGGATGCTGAGGATGTGGCGACGTTGCTGAAGTTGATAAAGGTGTCGGCTGGTGAAAGCACGACACGAGCACCGCCAAAGTTGGAACTACCCTCCATCGATCTGAAGTTGGATGGACCAGCCACCTATTTGAGTTGGTCACGGCGGGTGAAAAGAACCCTTGCAGGTAAGAACCTGGAGGGATTCTTGACAGGCGAGAAGACAGAGCCGGAAGAGGGCTCGACAGGACGCGACGAGTGGAAATCCACTCATATGGTGATTTATATCTGGCTTCTCAACTCCTTAGTCCAGTCTATTGCTTCCACAGTAGATGGCATTGAGATGGTGAAAGACGTATGGGAGAAATTGAGAAGAACCTATGATGGCATAGGTAACAATCTACGGATTTTCCAGATAAAAGGGGAGATCGACGACACTGTACAAGGCGAGAAGACGGTGCAGGAGTACGCTACGGAGTTGGAACGTCTCTGGCTGGATTATGATCACCATTCCAAACGGGCAAGCTGCGGGGACCCAAAGTGCAAGGAGAGACAGGTGTGTCTGCAGGAGAGGACGATGAAATTCCTTAAGGGACTGACTACAGCATTCACACAGAGGACCGCCTTACTCCTCGCCCAGCCAGAGATCCCTAGTCTCGAGGAGGCTATCTCAGCCATGATTCAGGAGGAGACGCGGATCAAATTACAGACAGGGACAGGCGCATCATCGACAGGTGCTTTACCCGAAGTGAAGTCAGCACTAGCAGCTACCGGTTCGGGGGATACAGGATCCAAGGGAGAGCTCTGGCAACAGAATCGGCAGTGCTACAACTGTGGGGAGATGGGCCACCATCGATATGCTTGTACCAAACCACCTAAGGAGGGAGACTCAGGTGGTGGACGTGGACGAGGATATGCTGGACGTGGACGTGGTCGAGGAGGCCGACGAGGCGGTCGAGGAGGCTATCGGGCAAACCTGCTGGTGGCAGATGGGAATGGAGGAGCTGGCGACGCCTTTACTGAGGAGGATCAGGCGCTACTGGACCTGCTGGAGAGAAAGCAAAAAGCATCAATCGAAGGAGACAGGAGGAGCGGAGCAGAGGAGGCATCCACTCCATTCTTCAGAGGCAACGCCGCTATGTATGCCCATCCATCAGAAGGTACTGACGAGTCTCACGCTCTTGCATCTATGTCTTCCCTTAAAATGTCAGACTGGATTATCGACTCAGGAGCGTCTCGGCATGTGACCGGAAATGCTAGTAAGTTTTCCTCGTACACTCACCTAGCATCGACAGACACCATTCAGACTGCGGATGGTACTTTCCAACCAGTGGTCGGTAAGGGTACTGTTAATTGTACGGGTTCAGTAAGGTTATCCAATGTTTTGCATGCTCCATCCTTCCCAGTCAGTCTCTTGTCTATTAGTTCTATAATTCTCCAACTAAAATGCATTGTTTCTTTTGATATTCCTAAGGTGATCTTCCAGGAGAAAGGGACGGGACGAAGACTTGGGACTGGCACTTGGCATGATGGACTGTGGTACCTAGATCAAGACGGACTGGACTCAGCATTGGTGTCTATGGCAGAGAAGGCTGGAATGGAGGAGCTGCAGCAGAGGACTGAAGACACTTTGATACTTCATCATAGGAGGATGGGGCATTCTTCCTTTGATACTCTAAATAAGTTGTATCCAGATATGTATGCAAAATCAAATAAAAGGAAATTAGTATGTGATGCATGTGAGTTAGGAAAACTTACTAGGAGTTCATATGTTGGAAATGGTCATAAGAGTTCTTCAGTCTTTGAGGTAGTTCATTCTGATGTTTGGGGCCCATGTGCTACAAACACTATGAATGGGTATAAGTATTTTGTTTCGTTTATCGATTGTGCATCTCGTGTCACCTGGCTGTATTTGATGAAGAACAAAAGTGATGTATTTGCTTGTTTTCGGGACTTTCATAAATATGTCCAGACTCAGTATAATGCAGTGGTGAAGATACTGAGATCTGACAATGGGACGGAGTATACCAATAGGACACTTGCAGAGTACTTGTCAGCACATGGAATACAGCATCAGACCTCTTGTGCATATACACCAGCACAAAATGGAGTAGCAGAAAGAAAGAACCGACATCTTCTGGAGACCGCAAGAAGTATGATGATCGACATGAATGTCCCACAACACCTATGGGGATATGCGGTGTTGACCGCAGCTCAACTTATAAACAGGATGCCTTCAAAAGTCCTGGGATGGAAGTCTCCATGTGAAGTATTACAAGGTAATAATAGTGGAATACTTCCACTAAAGGTGTTTGGATGTGTGTGTTTGTGAAGGACAGACCATTCGTTGGAAAACTTGACCCTAGAGCAGTCAAGTGCATCTTCGTGGGCTACTCAGCAACTCAGAAGGGGTATGTATGCTGGAGTCCAGTAGAGAAGAAGAAATTTGTTAGTATGGACGTCCACTTCCGGGAGCATGAGCCATATTACCACCAGGATGGAACTTCGTATAACACGCCTCATACTACAAGTATAAGGCGAGAGGGGGAGATAGAGAACTTGGAGAACCTGGTGGTAACCGATTTAGAAGTTTGGCATAGAGACACGGTTGAGGAGGAACATGAAGGTGAAGTGGAACAGAGGGAGGAGACGAGAAGTGTAACACCTACGGCTCAGGGGGAGTTACTGACCTACAACAGGAGAAACAACAAGCAGACTACAGGACCAGTACCTACAGTGTCAGTGCCAAGTCCCTTGCCTGCGCCTGTCCCGACTCCTGAGACCCTATACCACCATCCTCCTCATCTACACCACCACCCTCCTCAGGTGATATCGTTCCTCCGATGTCTCCCATACCACTACCTACACGAAGGACTACTCGCAGCAATGCGGGAAATCCTCCGGACAGATATGGTTGGGATCTTGCTAAGTTTGTTCTTATGATCATATTCTTCTTCTCATGGAGCATTTATAGCATCTTTGGATAGTATTACTGTACCTAAAATTGGCAGGTTGCCAAGAACGATCCAAAGTGGAAAGCGGCAATGCATGAGGAGTTGGGAGCTCTTGAGAAGAACCACACTTGGGAGCTGGTGAGACTGCCAGAAGGAAAAAGAGCAGTTGGATGTAAATGGGTTTTTACTGTGAAACAGAACCCAGATGGACAGGTTGAGCGCTATAAAGCTCGACTGGTGGCAAAAGGATACAGTCAGACGTACGGCATCGACTATGACGAGACCTTTGCACCAGTGGCGAAGATGAGCACTGTCAGGACCTTGATCTCCCTGGCAGCCAATGGAGGGTGGAAGCTACACCAACTGGATGTGAAGAATGCATTTCTTCATGGAGATCTAGTAGAGGAGGTGTACATGGAGATACCACCAGGATTCGGCACAAAACAGACAGAAGGCAAGGTCTGCAGACTGAAGAAGTCTCTCTATGGACTGAAGCAGTCTCCTCGGGCATGGTTTGACAGGTTCAGGAGAGCAATGATAGGGATGGGATATCAGCAGATCAATGCTGATCACACTGTCTTCTTCAGACGGAGTGGAGGCCATATCACCATGCTTGCAGTATATGTAGATGATATGATTATCACAGGCAATGATGAGCAGGAGATCGCCCAACTCAAAGTAAAACTTGGCAAGGAGTTCGAGGTGAAAGATCTTGGCCCCCTTCGATACTTCCTTGGGATTGAGATTGCTCGAGATAATGAGGGAATCGTTCTTTCTCAAAGGAAGTACGCACTGGACCTGCTTACGGAAACAGGGATGATGGGATGTAAACCAGCTACGACACCGATAGACCAGAAGTTTAAACTGGATGCTGAAGCTGGAGAACCAGTTGACCGGGATAGATATCAGAGATTGGTGGGCAAGTTAATCTACTTAAGCCACACTCGACCTGATATCAGCTTTGCGGTAAGTGTAGTAAGTCGCTACATGCATGACCCCCGGAAGGGTCACATGGACGCAGTGTACCAGATTCTGAGGTACTTGAAGGGAGCCCCCGGGAAGGGATTGATCTTCAGAAGAAATAATCACGTAGGCATTGAGGGCTATTGTGATTCTGACTGGGCTAGCTGTGCTGACGACAGGAGATCCACATCGGGATACTGATATTTGTAGGAGGCAACTTGGTCTCTTGGAGGAGTAAGAAGCAGTCAGTAGTGGCCAGATCAACAGCTGAAGCAGAGTATAGAGCTATGGCCTTGGGAGTCACAGAACTGTTGTGGTTGAAGAATATGCTGACGGAGCTAAAGCTGGACCAGGGAGCAAAGATGAAGCTATGGTGTGACAACCAGTCAGCTATTAATATTGCCAACAATCCAGTGCAGCATGACAGGACCAAACATATTGAGATTGACAGATTTTTCATCAAAGAAAAACTGGATAAAGGAGAACTAGAGCTGGGCTATGTTCCAACCAAAGATCAGGTAGCAGACGGACTGACAAAGGGGCTTAGTTCTATCAACATGATGAGAGGATGTGACAAGATGGGCTTAGTGAATATCTTTCGCCCATCTTGGGGGAGTGTTGATATATAGAGTGTTATTGGGCTTTAGTCCCACATTGGCTAGAATGATAGGAGAGGAGGCTAGCCTCACCTATATATATGTTGTTATTCCATTCAATAAAATATCTTAAATTCTCTACAGTTGTTCTTGGGAGTATCAGTAAGGTAAAGATGAGGGATGGATTAGAGTGCAGTTAATAAAAGGAGAAAGGGGCTTCCTGCTGGTCCATAAAGGACTCCATTGGAAACATATTCACAATTCATAGTAATCCACTGTTATCTGAAAGAGTGACTGCAGATAGCCAGATACTATGGTGATGCTGGAGCATAGGTGGTCATCTGCAAGAGCTATAAAGTCAATCAGGGTGCTACGGTTTGGAATACTAGAGGTCTCAACTACTTCTGGCTAAACGAACGGATGTAAGGGAATTCAGTTAAATTCTAATGTGAATTTCATGGTTCTTGTAGGAACTAGAGTAAACACAATAAAACAGAAAAGGACAAGTCATTTTAATCTGGCATATAATACCAAAATGCACAAGCTGTACAGTGTGTAGCATCTGTGTTATGTGGTACAATAGTATATGGCAAGGGGATTCTGATGTGAATCGACTCAATCGGTTCACCAATCCCAACAAATAACTAAGAGGAATAGAAATAGAATGATCTTTTATATAGAAAAAGAACAAAACTCCCAACTTTGATGAACGGAACAAAGTAATAAATCCTTCTTCAATGACACTTGCGAGAGTTTTCTCAATACAAGCATAAAAACTAAAGACGGCTAGCCCTAGCTATAAATAGAAAAGGGAAACAAAACCCTAAAGGGATTATTGTGGTGAAAGACCACAATACCCTTTATGACTAAATAACAGAAAAGGCCTAAACAGTGGGCCTGGACCTAAATCGCTCCACGTCTCCTACGACGGTTGTACGTGATGATGGGTGGACCCACATCAACACCCCCCTAACAGAGCCATCTTGTCCTCAAGGTGGAAATCTGGAAACTGCGTCTGGAAGCTCGCAGAATCCTCCCAGGTCGCGTCACAGTCTGGCAGGTCGACCCAATGAATCAGGACCTCCTTCGTCTGGCCGGGTCCTCGTCGGATAGCTCGTACTGCCAAGGGCTCTAACTGTACCTCCATGTCCTCCGTGAGCGTCGGAGGAAGAGTGGGGGACGCTGCCTGATCCCCAATCGCCTTCCTCAACTGAGATACGTGGAAGACGGGATGAATCGATGATGTGTCTGGTAGCCCCAAAGGATAAGCCACCTGTCCCACCCGAGCCACCACTGGATAAGGACCAAAATATCGAGCCGCCAACTTCTCATTCGGCCTCCTCGCCATCGAGCGTTGTCGATAGGGACGTAGTTTGAGATAAACCATGTCTCCTACCTGAAAGCTGACGTCCCGCCGATGCCTGTCTGCCTGTGCCCGCATCACCTGCTGTGCCCGCAACAGATGCTTCCGCAGCTCCTCCAAGACCCCGTCCCGGGTAACATATACTCCTCCACCTGCCCTACCGGTGTCTGGGCGTCTCCGAACCGTACCAAGGGGGGTGGGTCGCGACCATACAGCACCCGGAACGGCGTCGTCCCCGCTCGTGAATGGTACGAAGTATTATACCAGTATTCTGCCCACGCCAGCCAACTATGCCACTGTCGGGGAGAATCAGATGCGAAGCACCGCAAGTAGGTCTCGACGCTGCGGTTAACGACCTCCGTCTGGCCGTCCGTCTGGGGATGATATGCGGTACTCCTCTTCAGGACCGTACCGTGAACCCGAAATAACTCCCGCCAAAATATACTCATGAATACCTTGTCCTGGTCCGAGACAATGGATACGGGTACCCCATGTAGCCTGATCACCTCCCGAAGAAACGCCGTCGCTACAGTAACGGCCGCGTAAGGATGCTTCAGGGGAATGAAGTGAGCATACTTACTCAGCCTGTCCACCACCACCATGATCACCGTGTACCCCTCTGAACGTGGTAGCCCGTCGATGAAGTCCATGGTGACATCCTCCCAAACTCGCTCCGGCAAGGCCAGTGGCTGCAATAATCCGGCTGGGGCCATAGCCATATACTTGTGACGTTGGCAGACGTCACAAGCGGCTACCAATCGTGCGACGGCCCGCCGCATCCCGGGCGAAAATACCTCCCTGGCCATCCGCTGATAAGTCTGCTGAACCCCCGAATGGCCTCCCGTCGCAGAACTATGGAACTCCTGGAATAAAGCGGGAATAAAGGCCGAAGTCTTCGGCAGCACCATCCTCCCCTGGTAGAGCAAGCGACGACCCGCTAGAGTGTAGCCTGCTGGAGCGCCATCGCCGCCCTCTATATGCTGCCGAATCTACTGCAGCTCTCTGTCCTGCTCTGCCTCCTGCAACATCGGCTCCCAATCTCGCCATATAGGGCATGATATGGCGCCCAGGTCGATCACCTCCTCCCATCGAGATAAGGCGTCCGCCGCCTTGTTCTCCAGCCCTGGATGGTACTCGATCGTGAATCGATACCCGACCAGCTTGGACAACCAATGCTGATGCTCCTCAGTCACCAGCCGCTGCTCGAGGAGGTACTTGAGGCTCCTCTGATCGGTCCGTATCACAAACTCCCTTCCCAACAGGTAAGGCCTCCACTTCAACACCGCCAGAACGATCGCCATCAGCTCCCTCTCATAGACCGATTTAAGTCGGGCTCTAGCAGAGAGTACCTGACTAAAATAGGCTATGGGTCGCCCCTCCTGCATGAGTACCGCCCCGAGGCCATATCCCGATGCGTCCGTCTCCACCACAAACGCTCTGCTGAAGTCGGGTAATGCTAGCACGGGTGCTGTCGTCATAGCGACCTTCAACGCCTCAAAGGCCTTAGTGGCCTCTTCTCCCCACTGGAAGCCCTCCTTCTTCAGCTGCTCCGTAAGGGCCCGAGCGATAGTGTCGTACCCTTTGACGAACTTCCTGTAGTAGCCCGTCAACCCCAGGAAGCCGCGTAAGGCCCGTAGTGTAGTGGGCACGGGCCAATCTAACATGGCCGCAATCTTCGTCCTGTCCGCTGCTACCCCCTCAGCCGACACCACGTGCCCCAGATACTCCACCTGCGCCAAACCGAAACTGCACTTCTTTCGGTTGGCGTATAGCTGATGCGTCAGTAACTCCCGGAACACTATCCCCAAGTGGTCAGTGTGCTCCCCCATGCTTCGGCTGTAGATGAGGATGTCGTCGAAGAATACCAAGATGAACCTGCGAAGATAGGGTTGGAATACCTTATTCATCAATGGAAGGTCGAAGGAGCGTTGGTCAGTCCAAAAGGCATAACCAGAAACTCATAATGTCCCTCGTGAGTTCGGAACGCCGTCTTCGACACATCTTCCGGCCGCATCCGGATCTGGTGGTAGCCTGTACGAAGGTCGATCTTCGAAAAGACAACTGCCCCATGCAGTTCGTCTAGCAGCTCGTCGATCACCGGGATAGGGAACTTGTCCGCGCCGTCTCCTTATTCAACGCCCGGTAGTCGACGCAGAATCTCCAGCTCCCGTCCTTCTTCTTCACCAACAGTACTGGTGATGAAAAAGGACTCACACTCGGCTGGATCACCCCCGCCTGCAGCATCTCCCGTACCATCCGCTCTATCTCGTCCTTCTGCAGATGCGGATACCTGTAGGGACGCACGCTCACCGGTGCCCCCTCTCCCCGGAGTACGATCGAGTGCTGTCCTCTGATCGAAGGTAGCCCTTGCGGGCTCTGGAAGACCTCGGAATACTGCTCCAGCACCGCTTCTACCTCCCTTGGTGTCTTCCCGTGGGTCGCCCCTCGCCCGAGAACCCCTGGAGCTCGACCAGGTACCCCTCTCCTCCTGTCCGCAACGCCCGAGTAATGGCGCTGAAAGCCACCATAGAAAAACAGAGAGTCGGGTCCCCGTTTAGCATCACCGCCGCTTCGCCCTCCCGAAACTCCATCCGCAGACGCTTCCAGTCCACCTTCATCTCCCCGAGGGTCTTCAGCCACTGGACTCCCAATATGATGTCTACTTGCCCAACTCCAATGGTAGGAAGTCCTCCGTCAGCTGATAGCCCTGCAGTGAGAGCGATACCTGTCACGCCCCGACCCGGAATCACCCGAATCATCGTCCTCGCAGGGGACGTGATGCCGCACGAGCCTGGAGTTGCGCTCGTGCAAGGCAAGATGACAAGTTCTCAAATGGTTATCTTTTGATTCGATTTAACAACGAAAGGAAAACAGAGTATACGAAACAATTCTCTTTATTGATATTCGAAACTGAGATTACAATGGCTTTCGATAGCCTAACAATACATGCCAGATTGGCTACAACACTCAGGTTCTCTCTTGCCCACAAAGGATTTCACCGTTCCATACATCATGCCTTCTATATCTCGGCCGCATCAATCCAGCTGCGTAGTCCGAGCGTCAATGCGATAGCACGCTTCAATGCGCTTCGGCATTCCAAGCCTTAACACGTTCAAGCAACGCTTCACCGCGAGCAATCCATTCCCTGCACCCTGCATGAAGCTGGTGGGGGATCAGTACGTTCGTCCTCGCATGTACTGATTCAAAGATCATCTTTCCAAACCAACATTTTAATCTTTACGTTGAATCATGCAACTTAGCTTATGATCTTGCTATATTCTCCTTAGGGTCAATTTTATGGCATCTTCGAAAGCGTAAAGCATGTTATCATAGCATCATGTTATCGAATTGAATAGGCAAGCAAACAGCAATCTCGTGTTTGATTTGTGGCACGACTTACCAAGTCGACGCACTCGCCCTTGCGTCCCTTGCACTGATGCAAAGTGAATACGCCGCATTCCTTCCCTGTCATGTTATAAGTGCATCTCTAAGTAGGATCTCCATGCGGGACGCATTCGCGCCTACACTTTCAACCCATCGTTCCTTAACTATATGAGGGCCGTTGGCGTATCCGCGCCGGAATGGACTAAAGGAGTTGCTTTCTTTTCTCTCCTTCTTTTCTCTCTATTTGGTTGGGCTGCCCGGCGTTTCAGGGTTGGGTAACAATCCCAAAACAACCGAAACGTCTCCGCTGCATACCATCATTTGCGGCTTTTCCCATTAGTTTGATGAGCGCCTACAAAGATTATTCGAATCCCTCCGCGGCCAATCGGTTCCGGGTGCATCCGGTAACTATCCGATTGGGGGAAACACTCGTGCACGAGTTTATTATCACATTAATCTCGAGCCCATTCCAATCGGCCATGCAACGCCCTATCATTCAAGCCATCAAATTCAAACAACCAAACATAGTCTTGAGTCCGAGACTCAGACTTATCATCTCGCTTCTCTTTCATTAACTTTCTATGTTCTTACGTTTCTTGCTTTGTTTTCAATGTTTCAATGGCATCGTGCCTCAACTCAATGCTCGTCAATCGAACGACCCGAAGGTCTCGAACACCTTTCGAGGCAACATGTCATATCCGACAGTTCCGCCACATTCATACCGCAACTGTATCTCTCGCAACGAAGCCATCTTTTATTATTCCGTGCACGTAGGCACGTTTCGACCGTATCCCCATGTTCTATAACTTAGCATTCAATGTTCGGGCTTGCGCGTTAGGGCGCTCGCCTATTGTCTTTCAATGTTCCAGCCGTCTAACTCGTGCATCAAAGGCACGGTATGGTTCGTGCACTAAGGCACTCGCCGATTACAGTTATTCCATGTTCTTACGGCTTGCGCACCGAGGCGCTCGCCCTTGCGATATCCAATGTTCCATAGCGACTCGTGCATAGGATGCACGTTTCATTTCAATTGTTCTAACTTAGTGTTCGACTCACACTATGTTTTATCTCCGATCGGACCACGCCCGTGGCGTCGATAGGTTAACTTTAGCATACAATGATATTTGACTTATCGAATGAAGGAGTAAAAGAAGTCAATCCTCCCACCTTGAGTCGATACGCCTTCGTCATTTTGCCGAGCCGATGCGGCTCGATTCCCTAACTTTGTTGCACGGCCACTCTCCTGACTTAGCCATTCGAGCACTTCGTGCTTCGTTGAGTTATACGCCCAATTCGCCTTAGCATGCCCAAGTCTTAGCCCGTCGCAAGGCGACGATTTGATTCCGCGGACCCCTTACTAAATATTGCAAAAGATCGACCTCTATTTTTTTCCGTCAAAGTATGACCTGCACACGAAACCAACTAAAATCAATACTTGCTTCGATTCGGACTTGCGCCTTGGTTGATTCGATTTCTTAGAATCTTCGAGCCGATTCAATGCACTCATCCTTCGGGGCAACACGGCGCTTCGCATCGATTCACTCGATGCATTCTTAGGGACAAGGCAACTCTTCGCATCGACTTAGTCCGATGCGTTGCTCGGGACAACTTAGCTCTCGTATCGTTTTGCATCGATACATTCTTTCGGTCCACGCGACTCGTTGAGTCAACGCTTCAGCGTAATGCGCCGTGCGGAGCGGGGCATTACAGAATATACCACTCAAAACAAGGTTCGTCCTCGAACCAAAACTAACACTCTGAATAAGTGTTTTATAGATCGTTTCACGATCTCGTCCCACCAATGTTGTACGATTTCATAATATCTCGCAAGCTTTTTACTAACATTTCAAGTCATCCCTGCAGCTCGATTTGAATTTGGATACAACTCGATTTGGATTCGTACCTATATTCAAGGCGTCCCGAAGATATATGTATTTCGACCAAGTCCAGTCGTAGCAAATTGGAACAAAGCTGACAGGTAAATTTCAATCCTATGCTTGCCATCTCGTACTCTCGATTAGACTTATCCTTAGCACTTGTTCTCGCAATTTCATTGCATAATGCTACGCGATTCAATGTCGCCTTTCTTATTTTGTATGTTTCATATGGACTACCAACTCTATGCATCGCGTCGAGCCGTCGCGTATCCGATCGCAACGATCCTCCGCAATGCCTTGCGTTCGATATCGCCATCCAACTATTTCTGAAGTCTCGCTTGCAACTTGTCTCGATACGATTTTCTTTGTTGACTTGCAAATGCATCAACATTCAGGGCTACGCCGCTAGGCTACTTACATAGTCCCGCTCAGATTCTCTCGACGCAAGTTTAAATTGACATTGCACAAAGGCCACAATCCATCCGACACGAAAGTTTACATCAAGGCGATGGTGCTCAAGGCAACGATCGCCTTGACACGAATATCTTAACGACGTATCTTACATTCGATTTCCTAACGAGTAGGAATTTGCTAGTCAAATTTTTCCAAATCATCCGTCTCGCAACATCGAATACAAGTTCGATTCACGCAAGCTCAATTGCAAGGTGAATCCGAATCTAACGACATGACTCGTAAGCCATTCCCTTATCGTTCCCTCTCGTGTATAGCACGTTCCTCGCAATCGCCTAGACTTATCATCAACATGCACCGTGTTATATTTGTTATCGGTGCAATCCCATATGCGATATCGCATGGGTCATCTTACGGTCTGCAGTACTCAATTTGATTTGGCGGTCAAGTCTTCTAGGGTCAGCTGCCCCGAAGCTACGCTCGAAAATTGTGGATCATTAACGAAGGACAGTTTACTACGAACCATACTATCTTATTTTGGAGCCAAATCACGTTCCGACATAACCATTTCTATGCGACTATCCAATCCGCACATAACCATTTCTATCGGCGCAACTGATGCGCAACTATCCTCCGAGCAAATTCTTGTACTAGCGTCAATGATTCTGACATTCACGATGCATCTACTCGCCTCGAGTTTGAGTCTATCTTATTTGCGGGTCGACACACGAAATGCCATACGCATCGAGCAATCGTCGATGACTTATAGTCTCGTCTTGATTAATCACAAAATTTACAATCAACCAAGTTCGTTCATCCTCATATTGTTACTTACAAATTTCGATAGCGCAAGGCACACTCCACTTTGTATTCTCACATTTGCCTACGTTTTCTTACGTATCGATCTCGATACGCCGTATCCATTTCGATAACGTAAGGGTTAACTTTGAATCTGTTTCAACGTCAACTTAACTCGCATTGCATACTTCCAAGTTCGCAACAACTCTTCCATACGCATCAACTTGTTTCTGCTTCTCAATTCTGGCCGCATCCCGCTATACTTTGATCGCGTAATTCGAGTACCGATTATCCACATCGTGCCCTCGAGTTATACGATCATGCCCTCTAAATTTCGCGTTTTTTCAGTCATACTCAAATGAGTGTCGCTGTAACTTAACCAACTATTTCATAGGCACGGTTTTCTCGCGTCAACCCACTTTCTTACCGAAGTCGCACATCGTGCGATTCAATTTCAATGTTTGCATCGCCTAACATTTCTATCGAGATCGCAAGTCGTACGATTCGATTCGTCGCCCCAACATTTCTACCGAGATCGCAAGTCGTGCGACTCATTTACAAGCTCGAGTATTCCTTCCCGTCGATCTGATTATTGCGTCAAGGCATAATCAATTCGCTAGTCTCGGTCGTCCGACCAACTTATAACTTTCGTCCGACGTATCGTTCATCGATACAAGTCTCGCCTTATCGTCCCAACCGATCTTCGAAGAATACTTGCATCAACTCGCTATACAAATTTTCAATCGAGTCTCGGTCTCCCCCGTCCGTTGCGGACATACCTTCCGCAATTCTCACAACGCGTCGATGAAATTTATTGCACAAGTGCTATACCATATACCACTCGGAATCGAGTCATTCATCGCCTACGTGGTATGGCATATACCACTCGAAAATCAAGCCATTTCCCTCGCACTATACTTAGTATAGACCAACATTCTCTTCCGACTCACGATTTCCGCAGTGCGTGCTTGATCACAACCGTAACTTTGATTCTATCAAATTCCGACGCACTCGGTCAATGTTCTCGCTTGCCAACATGTTTGGTGTGCAACCGAACGATTCGTTCTATCGATTTTTTACGATTTCAATTCTTTCCTTACGTTGCATCTCGTGCAACATTTTACTTTCGATACGCGTTGCACATCGTGCTACGAATTATTTCCGACACTTTCATTTCACTTTGTATAAAGTTTCATTTCCAATTTCCTTCGCACTTCGTGCAACGATTAATTTGATATGCGTTGCACCACGTGCAATGATTTTACTTCAATACACGTTGCACATCGCGCAACTATCATTTCCATATTTACCGCACCTCGTGCAACGAATTACTCTCGACTTTTCAAGTCAATGCACAATCCGTCTAACACATTCGGTATTGGCTTATCACTTCCAATTTCATTTTAACGCATATTCACCATTACTCGTTGCACTTCGTGCATCATTTTTTTCTCATTCAACATGTATATTGCCACAGTATCTCAATCGTATTCCACAATTTGTTGCGCTTGCAGCAACTAACATTCTTACGGCTTATTTGCATTCAATGCAATATATCCCTCGCGACTTTCTTAGCAAACATCGTGTAATTTCCAAAAACACTTCGGTAAAATTACACGATTGTATTAGACTTACTGTATGGACATCCAGTGCGGCATCGAGTAGAGTCAAGAGTGATATCAAGTGGTGGTGGGCAACTTTTCGAATTGTAATGAAGCGAGCGTCCAGAGGAAATTGAGCCTAGAGCTCTGATACCAATTTGTCACGCCCCGACCCGGAATCACCCGAATCATCGTCCTCGCAGGGGGCGTGTGCACGAGCCTGGAGTTGCGCTCGTGCAAGGCAAGGACAAGTTCTCAAATGGTATCTCTTTGATTCGATTTAACAACGAAAGGAAAACAGAGTATACGAACAATTCTCTTTATTGATATTCGAAACTGAGATTAATGGCTTTCGATAGCCTAACAATACATGCCAGATTGGCTACAACACTCAGGTTCTCTCTTGCCCACAAAGGATTTTACCGTTCCATACATCATGCCTTCTATATCTCGGCCGCATCAATCCAGCTGCGTAGTCCGAGCGTCATGCGATAGCATGCTTCAATGTGCTTGGCATTCCAAGTCTTAACACGTTCAAGCAACGCTCACCGCGAGCAATCCTTCCCTGCACCCTGCATGAAGCTGGTGGGGGATCAGTACGTTCGTCCTCGCATGTACTGATTCAAAGATCATCTTTCCAAACCAACATTTTATCTTTACGTTGAATCATGCAACTTAGCTTATGATCTTGCTATGTTCTCCTTAGGGTCAATTTCATGGCATCTTCGAAAGCGTAAAGCATGTTATCATAGCATCATGTTATCGAATTGAATAGGCAAGCAAACAGCAATCTCGTGTTTGATTTGTGGCGCGACTTACAAGTCGACGCACTCGCCCTTGCGTCCCTTGCACTGACGCAAAGTGAATACGCCGCATTCCTCCCTGTCATGTTATAAGTGCATCTCTAAGTAGGATCTCCATGCGGGACGCATTCGCGCCTACACTTTCAACCCATCGTTCCTTAACTATATGAGGGCCGTTGGCGTATCCGCCGGAATGGACTAAAGGAGTTGCTTTCTTTTCTTCCTTCTTTTCTCTCTATTTGGTTGGGCTGCCCGGCGTTTCACGGGTTGGGTAACAATCCCAAAACAACCGAAACATCTCCGCTGCATACCATCATTTGCGGCTTTTCCCATTAGTTTGATGAGCGCCTACAAGATTATTCGAATCCCTCGCGGCCAATCGGTTCCGGGTGCATCCGGTAACTATCCGATTGGGGGAAACACTCGTGCACGAGTTTATTATCACATTAATCTCGAGCCCATTCCAATCGGCCATGCAACGCCCTATCATTCAAGCCATCAAATTCAACAACCAAACATAGTCTTGAGTCCGAGACTCAGACTTATCATCTCGCTTCTCTTTCATTAACTTTCTATGTTCTTACGTTTCTTGCTTTGTTTTCAATGTTCAATGGCATCGTGCCTCAACTCAATGCTCGTCAATCGAACGACCCGAAGGTCTCGAACACCTTTCGAGGCAACATGTCATATCCGACAGTTCCGCCACATTCATACCGCAACTGTATTCTCTCGCAACGAAGCCATTTTATTATTCCGTGCACGTAGGCACGTTTCGACCGTATCCCTATGTTCTATAACTTAGCATTCAATGTTCGGGGCTTGCGCGCTAGGGCGCTCGCCTATTGTCTTTCATGTTCTAGCCGTCTAACTCGTGCATCAAAGGCACGGTATGGTTCGTGCACTAAGGCACTCGCCGATTACAGTTATCCCATGTTCTTACGGCTTGCGCACCGAGGCGCTCGCCCTTGCGATATCCAATGTTCCATAGCGACTCGTGCATAGGATGCCGTTTCATTTCAATTGTTCTAACTTAGTGTTCGACTCACACTATGTTTATATCCGATCGGACCAGCCGTGGCGTCGATAGGTTAACTTTAGCATACAATGATATATTTGACTTATCGAATGAAGGAGTAAAAGAAGTCAATCCTCCCACCTTGAGTCGATACGCTTCGTCATTTTGCCGAGCCGATGCGGCTCGATTCCCTAACTTGTTGCACGGCCACTCTCCTGACTTAGCCATTCGAGCACTTCGTGCTTCGTTGAGTTATACGCCCAATTCGCCTTAGCATGCCCAAGTCTAGCCCGTCGCAAGGCGACGATTTGATTCCGCGGACCCCTTACTAAAATTTGCAAAAGATCGAC